>JAWQFJ010001661.1:0-10000 GCA_034096865.1 Theodoxus fluviatilis
TTGAACAATTGCAGAAAAATTGATGTCCCAGACTATTATGTGTGACTCAAATGGTCACAGGGACCAGCTAAAAATGTGCTCCAGTAAGTTGACTGAAAAGCAATGACGGCTTGAACACAAGTACAATGTAATCAACAGGAAACATATCCTAGAACGACCATATTATGACGAAAGAGAGCTTAATACACCCAAATCGGCTCGTCACTCAAAAAATGCAGACAAACACTGTCGAAAAGAGACACACGCATAAAGTATGTCCTCTCAGTGCATTTACCATCCCTGTCTTTCTGGCTCTCTTTTTCATCTCATCCCATCCACTTCCGCTCGAAATATTTCTGCTGATGTCTGCATCTCAATCACTCTCCAATACAGCGGCTGTGTGATGAATGGCCATCACGGTATGGACAGGTCAAGGACGATATGTACCCAGGGCTGGGGGTGGGAGCTGGAGGTGGAAGGTGAAGGTGGTGGTGGAAAAGAGGGGAAGGGGAAGGACGTTAGGGGTTGGGGGTGGGGTGGGTTGGGGGGGGGGGGGTAAAGAGAGATTTGGGGGTGGGTAAAGGAATATAGGAGGGAGGCACACAGGTGGAAATAAGGAGAACCTTGCATGCATGTCTGCAGCCGGTGACGTTGCTAGCATCCATCAGTTAAATTTGGAGGGTAGTGAGAGGGAGAGAGAGAGAGGGGGAAGAGAGAGAGAGAGAGAGAGAGAGAGAGAGAGGAGGGGGGGGAAGAGAGAGAGAGAGAGAGAGGAGAGAGAGAGAGAGAGAGAGAGAGAGAGAGAGAGAGAGAGAGACAATCACACACACACAACACGAGCGCGTGCGCACACACACACACACACTGACGGACGTAGAAAGATGTACCCACGCACGTGCATGCACAGCCCATGTACGCGCATGCAAAATTTTCTTGCATTGTGAAGGACATTCTAGGCAGATCTGATCAAGGCACCCAAGACGTTCTGCGTATATCTTCATGTCTCGCAGCCGTAAAGCACAGCAGCTGTGCTTAGCAGCAAGTGGTGTTTTTTGGGGGACAGTCCTCGCCATTTCCACACCGGAAGTGAAACTCCGAAAGGAGGCCCTGGCCTTGATGATTTTCAATGAAAATGACTCTGTCCACGCGTTGAGATGGAATACGAGACTCCCTACATTAACGAGGCTGATGCAAAGGGAAATAAAAAAGACTTAAGGCCGTCGTACACAGGCGATTTTACCCTGGCAATCTCGCAAGCGTCACTGTGGCAGCCAATCACGGCTGGCAATAGTGGAGCAAAGGCGTCAGTAGCGCTCTGCCATTGGGATATATTTTTGTCAGTTCGTGTGTGGCGTGTGGAATTTCCTCGTGTGCGAAGGCCTTAATTAATGAAACGAAGACTTGCCTGGAGATAAGCTGTTCCGACGCTCTATGTTTAGCACATTTCATACAGAGGCTCGAAGTACACCAATGCAACCGAAAGCCTATCTTACGAACATTCTCCGCTCCCTAATGTTGAAATTACATCATCCAGATCTGATGAAAGTTGATAGAATCTAAACGTGTGTGACGAAGGTGTATCTAGGTTTTATGACGAGACCGTTTCATCTGAAGTCCCAAAGCAGGTGACTCAATCGAGAGTTCGTGTAAGCAATCTATTCTGGTGCTCTTCGTTCATAACGTTTCCTTACTGTCTATATATAGCATTAGATACTGTTAAGGAATAATGATGTAATGCTCTTCTCGTTGACATCGGATACACACACACACGCACATACACACACATATGCAGACGTACACACATACACACACGCGTGCCCGCGCACACACACACACATACACACACGCACACACACACGCACTCACACAGAAACACACACATACACACACACGTACACACACGTACACACAACACACACACACACAAGCACACACACATACACTTACACAACACAAACAACCTCGAAGACCCTTTCTGATAAGGCAGGGGACAGATAAGCAAGTCAACAGGGAGTGACATTTCCGTATGAGCTGTGTGACCATCTCCTTCTGAATGATGGAATATCACTTGGGGGGGGGGGGGGGGGGCAAGGGAGGGGGGTGGTGGTGTTAAGAAAACTCCCAGAAAATATGTCAGAATGTTTTATTTCTCTTCGACCGTATCCGCAAAACTAGATTTTATATTGACACGAGAATCACAGAGACGCAAAGAGTGTGAGAGGTAGATTACATTTCTTTCATTTCGTGCGAGCCTACACTTTTGGGGATAAGCGGGTCTACTTGAATATCATAAGGCGCACGGTGCAGTCATTCATTAATGAGTTACTGTCATGTTTACTATGGTTTAAGGGGGGGAAATGACGAATGTTACCATTCGAATGTAAAGAAGATTATTCTATTTAGCTGGTGACTTGTAGAGGAGTAAACGTTTCCTTGTGGTCGCATTCCTATAATAATTTCACTCCCCATCAACGCTGTGATTTTCAAGTTTTAAAATAAGCAACTTTGCGAGGCGATAATTCATTTGCAGAAGCAAAATGATTCGCACACTTTTCCAAAAAGGGAGAGAGGTAGCATCACTTAGTCCTTAAACCGCAGCAGGAGATCTTTACATTCAGGAACATGTACGTTAAAGCAGTACCTGGATGTTATCAAGATGTTGTCACGGACTAAAACTTGAGTTGATACAAAACGTTTTACCATGTTGTTGCTCTATTAAACCATCTCTTTGGTTTTTTTTAAACCTCTGATTCAGTCTGAGAGGAAAGCAGAGATGGAAACGATTGAATGAATGAATGGATGAATGAACGAAAGCATACTGGTGTTTTACGGTCTTTAAGCCTTTGCACGCTAATTAAGGCCACAGGCTATACAATCTCAAAGGCTGGTTAGAGTAAGAGGAAGTAATGTCTCGATTTCATATGTATTCACCTTTTACAAATTGCATAGGGAGACAAGGTGGGCCTGTTCTTACCTTCAACCCACAAAAAGGAGGGAAAATGGAAGGGAAAGACATGGCCATACAAAAAAAACAATTGTCAGAAGTAATAGTTCGTCCTCACGAAAGCAGCGCAAAACATGAACAATCTGAAAAAGGCAGTGTTGAGATTGGGGAGGTATGAAGTGGAGGTTGGAGACAGAGAAACGTGGGTAGGGCAACGGGGGACTACAGTAGGGGGAATGGAAGAAAAGAAGGCCGAGGGGTGGGAGTGGGGGGTGGGGGGTAGGATGCAGGTGGGGGGGGGTAGGGGGGGGATTGGGGGTAGGGGGGGGATTGGGGGTAGGGTGGGAGATTGGGGGTAGATTGGGGGATGGGAGGTAGGGTGGGTAAGGGTTATGGTGTGACGAAGCCTCAATAGAAATCTGATGAAAGCCGGCATTGTCAAGAGCGTATTCGATTCCTGGCTTGATGACTATCTTTGTTGCGCTCACAGAGCCTGGGAGTGGAGGGAAAGAGCCGAGACACCGGTCATTCAGTGCCACACAATGGGAGCTTCGCAACTGAGATCTCACCATTCCACTTGGAATATCTATCAAGTTCAGACTGGACACAGCAGAGACTGAGAACCCGAGCCCAGAAAGAATGCACTGGTACAAGTTCCATGATATGCAAAGTGACTGTATCTGTGTCACTTTGTCTTTTGTTTCATGCTTCTCTTGTTTGTATTCGTGCCCCCCCCCTCTCCCCCCCCCGGAAGTGTGCACACAGACATACACGCGCGCGCCCACGCGTGCTCATACACAGAGACAATACGATAGCAACGAATCACACTGCACAAATCTCTCTCTCTCTCTCTCTCTCTCTCTCTCTCTCTCTCTCTCTCTCTCTCTCTCTCTCGTTTTAGCGAAGCCTGAATGTAAACAGGCAGCTATATTTAAGCCTAAATCATTATTCTTCCATGGCCTACTTGGCCCCGAAAGCTTTGCTAATAAAGTTCTGAAGTTGGACGAAAGTCTCCTTGCTTCTTTTCTCTACATCAACGAGTCCAACACCGGCCTCCTTTTTCAAGGTAAAATAGTGATCATTCACTTGAATTCAATTCTTTCAGTGCAAATAATTCAACACGAGATAATTATGTATGGCCAGATTAAACCATTAAACTTGGGATTCAAAACTGTTTGTTCAAACATAAACACAAATTTTCAGCGCGATTACCTATTCATTTGCAAAAGAATTCAGCACATTGCTCATTGAATAGCGTTCATAATAGGATCCATGTAAACCAAAATCACACCGTAAGTAATCTGTGATCCAGAAAATTGAGGAATCTCTTAATGAGGCACAGGAAACACAATGTCTCAGAAACCTTTGTCTTTGTTTTTCTCCGAACGCTTTCTGAAGTTCTTTGGGCTGAGTTTTCTTTGTTCTGTAAATAAACCCTCTACATGTATTCAGAAGAGAATACGGCTGTGAGATTTCTGTTACAAGAATAGCTCGTCATCCAATTAAACGTAAGATATCAGAGGCAGTTCGATACAGAACCGTGTTTTGAAGACTTGTTTGCGCTGGAGAAAACGCCGCAACCCCTGTGTTCGCTGAGGCCATTATATCGCAATATCGTAAGTTACTCTGCGTGAAGCTCTATGAGGGTTTGGGGTATCCCTATGGGATTTGTAAGGGAAAAATAAATTCGGAAATCAAGACTTGAACTGCTCTTGCTCCAACCATCCGTGGTGATTTTCGTGTTCATTTGCCTTACATGGCCTACAAAGCTTGAAAGGCCGTAAGATTACTTTCCTCTTCATCAGTTCCCGGCATGGAGGAAATAACTCTGCTTGTCTCATCATGACTCCTCAAAAACTTTGTACTTCAGTTTAGGAATCAATGAAACTCTGCAAAAGAATTGCTGTCGTTGTTGAAAATCTTAATTTTGTTTTAGAGAGGCGTTTTCCTTAGTGGAAAAGTACAGTTTAAAATGTTCACGGATCTCGAGACAATTCCGTTAAAGCCTTGTTGTATTGTTTCGTCATTCCCAGTCCATTTGGAAAATTTTCGTATCATGTATCTTCGTAACTCTTACCGTTGACGGAAGTAAGACATTAGACTTAATTAGAACCGGAGACACTCTTTATTAATTGGCCAGCTTTCGTCATGGCTATTGTCCACGAGCGACTTCGGGGCAATTACCTGTCATCTGAAGAGTTATTTATGGGAACCACGGAGAAAATTTAGTGAAAACTTCTCAGACTTTAGATAAATGCTCCATCAGTCACGAGTGTCCTTTCAACGAATGGTATGGTATGTCATTTTGACATAATGGTTTCAGTAGCACAAACGCCTTAATGTAGATAAAAAATCTGTTCAGGACTCATTTCCTGTTGCTATAGAGGAAGGCTGTGCTCAATGGTCAAGCGTGCAGTTGCCAACTGCATCTTGTCTTCCGTAAATTGTTCATGAAATTTCTATAAATTTTGAAGGAAACAAAGTCGGTAAAAGAAAATGCTAAGGAGCCAGCAGCGGAGGAATCTGAGGCGGAAATGGAGGAGCAGAAAAGTAGAGTGTTAGGAAATGGAGGAGCAAGACCAGGAGGAGCAGGGAGAGCAAGAGCTGGAGAACAAAAAGCAGGACCTTCGAAATGATCAGGTAATTATAGCACAGGGAGTCAGTCAGTTTGTTCAATGCATGACAACTGCGAGAGAAGAATAATCAGAAGCAAAAAGTACGTATTGTCTTTATACTGCGATGACCTGTTCCAGTTTGGCGTGTGGGTCACGCTGCCTCAAGATTTCCGTCAATCTATTTCATTGAAGGACTTTGTGGCCTACTTTTTGCCAAGGCCGCGCATCGAACCGCTTGTGCGTCGTGCCAAGGTCGACACATTTTATCGAGTCTACAGAAATTTTGAAAATAGTCACAAAACAACAAAAGATTAATATAAAAGTCCATCATTTCAAGATGTCCCTTTTTGAAAAACCTATCAAGAATACCTGCATTTTGGGAAGAGAAGACGCCGTTATCACATCTCGTCAGCTTTGGGGACTGATGGCATGTTTGTCACAGTTTAAGAAGTTGCCGCTGTATATATTTCACTGACGAAGATTACAGTGGTCCAGGAACATCCATAACAATTCATTTAAATGCCATCCCAAGGCTGCTTGAGTCGCATTGGCCACGACAGCCTGGGAAAACAGGTGGGCTTGGTGGAGTCTAAAAGGAGCCATGACGTCACAAGGGGAGTTTAGAGCAGACGTGAGCAACTGGCCAACAGACCGAAGGTGCCAAAATCTCGGCCTGCCATTCATCACGTCTGACACCCCCTCAATCACCACTGTGACGTAATGGCGCGTCACGCAAACTGCGCCGACGACTGTCTGATGTCCTTGAACCCTGGGGAGTGCATCACTGGGCCGCTTTGCATAGACGCGAGGTCTCGCTAGGCGCGGCATAGGCCGGTGTCAATATCTGATTGCCTTTACATCTGCTTTCATCATGTTGAGACATGTTGACACCGGCCTATTTCTCGCAAGACCTTTGCTTTCCTCATTTCTATGCAATGCGCCCCAGCTGGAGCTGTTTGGCGCATTCCAGCATGTCGTGTGCTCATTTGCCACCTCGCTGTTGTTTGATCGCATGTTCATTCTGAAGGCCTTGCGTCAGCCTGTCAGCAATGCACCTTTATCACTGTTGCCGCGAGCTTTGAACCGTCCTCCCTCGGGCGTCACTTGTTGTCATGAAAAGTGACTAAGGGTTAAGTCCTGAATGATGATATGATCGAATCGGGTGAGGCAGTGTATTTCCCGTTGGGTACATGTCTCGTGATCACATCCATATTGTCCACAAAAAGAACAAATAATGTGGTAGTGGCTGTGTTCGTTCATCCCTTCACAGATCTGCTTATTACAGGTTGTGTGGACTCATGTGCCATTGCACTTATGAATCAATTGATAATTTTCATATTTAATTTGTTTATTATTTCATGTAATCAAAATATATTTGCAATATATCACAAGTGATAACAGGTTCATAACAAGAGTGTGCACGCTATATCGTTAGGGTTAACTCCCATGTTTACTGCTGTTTTTTCAGAGCGCTTGGAGACATGTTTGCAGGGACAGGAGCTTTGCCGTTCCTGCAGTGCAAATGATTTCATCATCATCATCATCATCATCATCATCATCATCATCATCATCATCAGCAGCAGCAGCAGCAGCAGCAGCAGCAGCAGCATCGACTCACCTGCTGATCGGTGATGTTATGTTCCAAGTTTTTGGAGATCCAGGGTTTCTTGGAGGACGTGGCCACTGTCGAGGAAGGGAGTTTTCATGAGTGCTGGTTTGTGTGAGGCGCAGTGCCGTGGTTCAATCCCTGGGTCGGGATTAACAGGATTATTACTTTCTTGCGATTCCCTATCGGCTACTACGCTGTGTCGTTACTGTATGTTGTAACCATGGGTGTGCGCGAATGAGCAGGAATTTACTTGCATAAGGTAAACATCTATGATGCACCTTCCCCTCTGTGTGACTGTGTGTGTTGTTCAACGCCTATGACGTGCCAAACAAGAAAAAATCGTCTTAGAAGGAGCTTCCTCAATTTTATGTTTACTATATGATGGTGCTTTCTGTACGTAATGTAGCCACTTATAGGTAGTAGGACGTTAAAGAAACTGTATTCGTTCGTTCGTTGATTCATTTATTGATTCATTCTAGCATTCACTTATTCCATCATTCTGCATTTCATTAAACTATTCCTTCCTTTCTTTGTTCTTTCAGCCACTCGTTCTATCATTCATTCTACTCGTCTTGCACCCAAGACAAGTATCCCCTAAAAAAGCCAAACAGCCACAGGGATCAGACAGAAGGTGCGGCCCAAAAAACATCTGTCATTCCGCCATGACAGGACGATGGTGAACTTCCCCAAGCTCTCTGAGGTGACATCCTGCCCGCTCGCCGCTCCCACTGGTCTAGACCCTACAACAATGGCGCCCGGACGACACCCACAGGAAGCGGCCCCGGGGAAGAGACTTGGGCAGGCGTCAGTAGCCAGGGTTGCCCAAGCCCGCCTCATCCCCAATTATGTAGCAGCTGAGCTAGAAGGATGGCCTGAGCTTGACCAGTGGTCAGGCGACACCGGCGTGGAAAAGAGCCGCATCAAGACGTCCGGCAGTCCAGTCTGTTGGACAGTGATCTTTCTGGAGCACCTTAATCAGCTTTTCCTCGCACTGGCGCCCCCAACCGCCTCCACCCCCCCCCCCCCCACCCCCCACCCTTGGCTCAAGTCAAGGAGGGGGTTGAGGCTGGGATGCCCAAGGTTTAGTGGTGGTCTTTGCTGAAAGCCTTTTCGGAGCTTAGCCTGCCGGGCCAGCAAAGACTGGGGATGAACGACAAAACGTAGGAAAAAACATGTCATTCAACGAAGTGGCTTTTTCCCCGACGCGTTTGCTTCTGATTATGACAGTCATTGTGTTTTGATGGATTAGCAGGAAGAGGAGCTGACTAGTTTTGTCGAGCACATGGACAAGACCTCACAGGCACATGGCATGGAGATCAGCGCCGAGAAGACCAAGGTGATGACGAACAATCCTCGAGGCTTCAAAATGGAAATCAAAGTGAAGGACCAAAAACTGGAAGCTGTGAACAACTTCAAATACCTGGGATCTATTGTTACTCATGAAGGGTCCAAACCAGAGATACTGTCCAGGATAGCACAAACAACAGCAGCATTGACAAAGTTGAAGCCAATATGGCGTGACAGAAATATCACTCTCGCGTCGAAGATCAGGCTCATGCGCACGCTGGCCATCTCCGTATTCTTGTATGCATGCGAGTTCTGGACACTCACATATGAACTACAGAGACGAATATAAGCCCTGGAAATGAGATGCTACCGCAAGATTCTGAACATCTCATATAAAGACCATGTCACGAATGAGGAAGTCAGCAACAGGATCAGGAGAGCAATTGGATAGTACGAAGACCTGCTCTCAATCGTGAAAAGCAGAAAGCTGAAGTGGTACGGTCACGTGTCAAGAGGCAGTGGGCTGGCCAAGATCATCCTGCAAGGCACCGTACCAGGTGGGAGAAGGAGAGGCAGGCAGAGAAAGAGGTGGGAAGACAACATCAAAGAGTGGACAGGCTTGACCTTTGCTGACTCACAGCGAGCCACAGAGGATAGAGATCGATGGAGGAAATTTGTATATATATATGATGGTTTGCTGCTTTATTAGAAAATGAATGAAAACAAAATGCTTGTGAGTAGATGTAGAGAGAAATGTGATGTTGTGGTCAATAGTTGACAGGATGATTGGATCAGCGATTCTTTTGCGAAACTACTATGCAAATTGTTTACAGTAGACACTATGAACCTGTCAGTTTTAGCTCTTTATATGGAAACCTTTCCATTCACAGACGTGTTAACTGAGAATTGAGAATTAAAAAATCATTGACGTTGAAAATAATAACACTTGTGTGTAAATCAGCTTCCATTTTCAGAGTGGTGTCTTTGAACTGCTTACACGTTATTTTCGGTTCTAGAAATCGACGCAGAGTGAAGGGGGGAAAAAGAAAAGAGATAGAGGTAAATGAAAAACGTGACACATTCATTACAAAGAGAAACAAACACACAAAAATGCACGCGTTAATGAGCTGGTGGGAGATGAGAAGTGAGCGGAAAAATGAAAATGAAGGTACTTCCTTATATACATGGACATAACTCGTATCTGGTTCTCAAAATCACTGTACATTTTAATGACTATTTCATTCTCCTTCACCAAGATCTTGGAACCAGTTAAGAGGGTGACTATGAATGTGGTTTTACGGCCTATCAGCCTCTGCAGACTAACTAGACCCATTGACAACATCACAAGAACTGGTTAAAGCAGGAGCAAGTTAACACTTTATTCCCCCGAGTCATTCTCCTTTTATGGATCGCATAGGGAGACTAAACTCTTACCTAAAACCCACACGGGGAAATAGAAAAGACAACAGAAATGAAAAAAACAAAAAAACAAGAAAGATGTCCGAGGAAATGAGGAGAGCGAGGGAGGCGCGGGATAGGTGATGGGAGTTGAGGGTGTGCAGATGG
>JAWQFJ010001661.1:15000-40000 GCA_034096865.1 Theodoxus fluviatilis
AGAGTTGCCTCCCCTAGCAGAACCCGCGGTCAACCTGAGGCTAAAAATAGTTCTCCTGGCCAGACCCCCACGTAGCTGCCATGTCCAAGGGGAATACGTCACAATGTTATTGTTCTATCAGTCCCAGACCGGGCCGATCGTTATCAGATCGTTAGCAGCCGGACACTGGCGCCATAGATGGCAGGAGAAATGGTGGAGGATGGGATGGGGGTGCGATGGAGGTGTGTGTGTGTGTGTGTGTGTGTGTGTGTGTGTGTGTGTGTGTGTGTATGTGTGTGTTTGTGTGTGTGTGTGTGTGTGTGTGTGTGTGTGGAGAGTGTTTAGAGGGGTTGTTGGGGAAGGGGGTGGGATATTCCTCAGTCGTTAGAGGTGGGAAAGGGGGATTAAAGGGGCAATGAAAACGTACGGGACAACGGAGAGATAGAGGCAGGGGTGGGGTGGGAATGTGGTAGGAGGACGGGGTGGAAGTGGGGTGCGATAAAAAGGTTAGGTGGTTGGGGGTGGAGATTGGGGGGTTGGAGGACGGATGTTGTTTTCCATTTGACGTGGTACTTTCCCAATCCCTTTGTTGGTGGAAATGGAAGTGAAAGCAAATGGAGAAAGCGACTAAGCAGGACAGACCCTGAGAAGAGCAATAGTCAAACCTGCTGTTGTCTTCATGTTGTCATAGCATGTCCTCGCTGTGTCTGTTTTTCTGCTTCCATAAGCTTGTAGGCCATTGAATAGCATAACTTTGTTAACAGTTCCTAGTCGAATCTTAGCAAGCTTTCCTCAAACTTATCAATTCTGCACAGGTAGTCTTTCCTTTAGTAACTAGATCCCAGGTATTAGATACTATTTTTTAACGTCTTCTTAATAGCTCATCTTCAAAAGCTTTAAAAAAATAACCTTTCGCTTCTCAGTCATCTCTTCGTTACATCGTCAGTGCCACTAACGCCATCATCGCTCAAGCCCTAATACCTTCCGTTGTGCAGTCTCGTTTCTCTGCGTGAAGACCTTGCTTTGCTTACGCTAGGAACCTTGCAAGATCTTGCTAGGAAAAGGCCGGTGTCAACTTGTGTCAACATTATGAATGCAGATGTAAAGGCAGTCATATGTTTGACACATATTGACACCGGCCTATATCTCGCAAGATCTCACTTTTACTCAATGCGGCCCTTCACTACGTCCTGCAGCTCTACCTCCCGAGCAGCTGCAGCGTGATGCAAAAGGCAGCCACAATTTCTAGATGGATGATGTTTCTCAGAGGCAATCCTAACGCATCAAACGCAATCCTGCCGAAGAATCAGAGGCGCATTTCGTTTCGAACGGTATAAAAAAATGTTCAGATATGAACAATCACAGCGATCTCTCAAGAAGCTAAAAGCTTTCCTAGCAAATGAACCTGTTCACGTAGGCATTCGCCGTGAGCGCTCATCTCGTCTCGCAAACATTTTTAATGATCTTTTGAGAAGAAACGTGCCTCTGGTCTCGCGAGACGATACCATTTGATGCGTTGGGATTGGCTGTCAGAAACCCGCCTCAGTTGTTGCTGTATACTCTGCTTGGGCAATCAATGGCCGGGCTACTGGAGCAGACCGTCAAGTTCCATGGCCGGGTTACTAAAGCAGGCCCTCAAAGCTCCGTGGCCGATTTACTGGAGCAGGCCCTCAAACATCCATGGCCGGGCTACTGGAGCAGGCCCTCAAAGCTCCATGGGCGGGCTACTAAAGCAGGCCCTCGAAGCTTCATGGCCGGGCTACTAAAGCAGGCCCTCAAAGCTCCATGGCCGAGCTACTGGAGCAGACCCTCAAAGTTTCATGACCGGGCTACTAAAGCAGGCCCTCAAAGCTCCATAGCCGAGCTACTGGAGCAGGCCTTCAAAGCTCCATAGCCGGGCTACTAAAGGAAGCCCTCAAAGCTTCATGGCCGAGCTACTGGAGCAGGCCTTCACAGCTCCATGGCCGGGCTACTGGAGCAGGCCCTCAAAGCTCCATGGCCGGGCTACTGGAGCAGGCCCTCAAAGCTCCATGGCCGGGCTACTAAAGCAGGCCCTCAAAGCTTCATGGCCGGGCTACTAAAGGAAGCCCTCAAAGTTTCATGGCCGAGCTACTGGAGCAGGCCCTCAAAGTTTCATGGCCAAGCTACTGAAGCAGGCCCTCAAAGCTCAATGGCCGGGCTACTGGAGCAGGCCCTCAAAGCTCCATGGCCGGGCTACTGGAGCAGGCCCTCAAAGCTCCATAGCCGGGCTACTGGAGCAGACCCTCAAAGTTTCATGGCCGGGCTACTGGAGCAGACCCTCAAAGTTCCATGGCCGGGCTACTGGAGCAGACCCTCAAAGTTTCATGGCCGGGCTACTGGAGCAGGTCCTCAAAGCTCCATGGCCGGGCTACTGAAGCAGGCCCTCAAAGTTCCATGGCCGGGCTACTGGAGCAAACCCTCAAAGGTCCATGGCCGAGCTACTGGAGCAGACCCTCAAAGTTTCATGGCCGAGCTACTGGAGCAGGCCTTCAAAGCTCCATGGCCGGGCTACTGGAGCAGACCTTCAACGTTTCATGGCCAAGTTACTAGAGCAGGCCCTCAAAGTTCCATGGCCCGGCTACTGGAGCAGGCCCTCAAAGATCCATGGCCGTGCTACTGGAGCTGGCTCTCAAACATCCATGGCCGGGCTACTAGAGCAGGCCCTCAAAGCTTCATGGCCGGGCTACTAAAGCAGGCTCTCAAAGCTTTATGGCCGGGCTACTGGAGCAGGCCTTCAAAGCTCCATGGCCGAACTACTGGAGCAGGCCCTCAAAGCTCCATGGCCGACCTACTGGAGGAGACCCTCAACGTCTCATGGGCAAGTTACTAGAGGAGGCCCTCAAAGCTCCATGGCCGGGCTACTGGAGCAGGCCCTCAAACATCCATGGCCAGGCTACTGGAGCAGACCCTAAAACATCCATGGCCGGGCTACTGGAGCAGGGCCTCAAAGCTCCATGCCGGGCTACTGGTACCGGCCCTCAAAGCTCCATGGCCGGGCTACTGAAGCAGGCCCTCAAAACTTCATGGCCGGGCTACTAAAGCAGGCCCTCAAAGCTCCATGCCGGGCTACTGGAGCAGGCCCTCAAACATCCATGGCCGGGCTACTGAAGCAGGCCCGAAAGGCTCCATGGCAAGGCTACTGGAGCAGGTCCGCAGAGCTTCATGGCCGGGCTACTAAAGCAGGCCCGCAAGGCTCCATGGCCGAGCTACTGGAGCAGGCCCTCAAAGCTCCATGGCGGGCTACTGTAGCAGGCCCTCAAAGCTTCATGGCCGGGCTACTGGAGCAGGCCCTCAAAACTTCATGGCCGGGCTACTAAAGCAGGCCCTCAAAGCCCGATGGCCGGGCTACTGGAGCAGACCCTCAAAGCTCCATGGCCGAGCTACTGGAGCAAGCCTTTAAAGCTTCATGGCCGGGCTACTGGAGCAGGCCCTCAAAGTTCCATGCGGGCTACTGGAGCAGGCCCGCAAAGCTCCATGGCCGAGCTACTGGAGCAAGCCTTTAAAGCTTCATGGCCGGGCTACTGGAGCAGGCCCTCAAAACTTCAGGGCCGGGCTACTGGAGCAGGCCCTCAAAGTTCCATGGCTGGGCTACTGGAGCAGGCCCTCAAAGGGCTGGCTGGTCCTTTGTAGGGCGTCACGGAGGTCAGGGGTCAGGGGTGAAAGGCCGTCTGGCGTCTACGGGCTTCAGTGTGCGTCAGCGCCGGTCAAGCACCTTGCCCGGTGTCGGGGGAAAACGTTCTTATTTTTTAAGTCAAAGATGACACTAGGAAAATATAATCCACAGTTTACGCAAAATGCTGGCTTTCATAAGCAAGAAAGTTCCTTTTTGGGGGCGTTTGTGTGATGTGGTGTTAAAATCTAAGCTGTTCGCATTTATGAGAAGCATAAGGATTGAAAGGTGTTCTTCGAACATTTTAAAATGTTGGTACTTTTTACATCCTCCCCCCAAAAGAAAATCCATTACGCTTCGTTACTCGATTATGTTATTGATCCTGCAGCAAGTGATCTTCCTAATTCTTTCTTTTCTTTGGCGAATCAAATTACGTCAAAAGACGTAAAAGACACATCAATGTCTGCTGGGAGATGATGTTCAGCAGATATTTTCGTTTCGACAGGGCGCGCTTTTTGAACATTCACCGTCATGAAAACTCTCAGCTCTGGGACAAATTGAATTCCAACCCTGGAGGACTGCAGTAGCGTCCCGAAACCTAGCAACCCATTGCTAGACTAGCCATTCCATTCCCGGTCTCACTGTCTAAGAGAATGCTAGCAACGTTACTTAGGAGAGGTGACATCGTGCTGGTGCTCGCACGTGATTGCCAGGCATGCTTCTATTCTTGAATAATGCACAGAACTTGAGCTCGTTCTCTAAACTGGAACTTAAAAAAAAGAAGATACCGCTTCACATTTGTTTGACAGACGCACTGAAAGCAAAAGGTTTAATCTCTCCTAACGTAACACAGTAATAATAATAATAATAATACAGACTATTTGTACGCACAAACCTTCCCTAATAGGCAAGCTCAAGGCGTTTACAATGAAAAAGTCCACACTCATACAAAGCATTCCAACACTCGCACACTGTACAGTTGAAATAAAAGAAAAATTAAATACAATACAATTAATTAAATAGCAGGCAATAAACAAAACACGAAACATAAAAGAGGCGCCTTGTGAAGCACTTCACTGCTCGTCAGGAAAGACTGACCGGAACAGGTGTCTCTTAAGGGAGGTTTTGAACTGGGACATGGAATCAGAGTGACGGACAGGGAAAGGTAGGCTATTCCACGTTACAGGGCCGATGTAAGAAAAAGCTCGCTGTCCCTGGGTTTTCTTTTTGCGACGGGGGACATTTAACGTTTAGGTGTCTGCAGCTGAACGGTTATTTCTAGCGGGGGTGTAGACAGTGAGAATTTCTTTGAGTGCGTGTGGTGCAGTTTGATTGAAGAAGTTGAAACACATAGTGGCTAGCTTATACTCTATTCTCTGAGCGACGGGGAGCCAATGCAGTGCATGAAGGAGTTTGGATGTGGGAGTTCTCTTCGGACATCTAAAAACTAATCTAACAGCAGTGTTTTGGACTTTTTGCAGTTTGTTTAGCAGAGTGCCAGGAATGCCGGCAAGAAGAGAATTTCCATAAACAAGACGGAACAGAACAAGGGAAGTGACAAGGGTTTGAGTGGCCTGTTGTGAAAGATAGTGACGAATAGTGCTAATTTTCCTTAACTCGTAGTAAGCTAACTGGCAAACTTTGTTCACATGAACTCTCATAGAAAGATCATCATCGAACATGACACCTAAGTTTCTAACAGACTTTGAGAATTCTATCTCACTCTGGCCTATGGCTAGTTTCAGGGCCTGATCAAATTCGCCTCTACCGCCAACCAGGAGAGCTTCGGTCTTTGAATCATTAAGTTTGAGTTTATTCTGGGTCATCCACTGTTTCACATCAGAAATACAAAGTTCACTTGCAGAGAGTCGTGGAATGAGCTTGTGATGCTTTTGACAATAAGTTGAAACAATTAGACTGAGCCTGTTTAAAGCTACCACAACGAGAACGTCTGCTGGAGGTTTGGAGAACAGTCGGTCAGTCAACAAAAATGCTTTACTTAGGAGCTGACCTCCTGCAACAAGGATTTGTGACCTTCCACTACAAACTGTGTGTTTTTCGGCGAGACTGCATTATGGGTATCATTTCAAAGCGCAGAAAATACGCCTTTCTCCATACAAAATTACATCTGTATATAAAATTTGATAACTTTAATGACGCTGCAGCAGATGTGAGCATGTAAAAGCACATTCTGAGGCAGGGAGATGAATGGATCAGAAGAAAAAGCGTGCATGAGTATGATGTTCCTATTGTTTATTCTTTTAATATCATGCTCCATTTTGTAGCTAATTTGTATAACTGTCCATCGTCCAACAGAATCAAATGTATTATTGTTGAGTGGGGCTACGATTCCTTTGTAGCATCAAAGGTTCTTTTACCAGTTTGAGCATGCGAGACTGCAGTAAATCAAAGATTATCGAAACGAAATATTTCGCTCCTTTGGAATTTCACTAAAGTAAATATACGTGTCCGCTAAATGCACTTTTCAGGCAATACTCCATGAAATTCTCATGCGTGCAGTGGGTAATGAGATACAGAAGCCACACATGTCAAAAACTCCAACAGCACCAGGTGGACAATCCCTATTGAATATTTATGGCAGAATTGGCCGGTAGACTTGCACGATCCAAACCCAGACGAGAACCTGTGTTTACAATTCTCAACATGTTTAGAAAATTAACAGCTTATTCGACATGGAAAATGGGAAGTCAAATTTGAGTCGCTGGTGAACCAAACATGGTTTTGTGGGAGCTTGAAGTTGTTGGGGCATAGCAAACTCGGTCAGTAGCACCTACATCGTGAACGACTTTTCCTAACGATAGCGACAACAAAGCGTCAGATGGGTGAGACATCGCAAGACAAAGAGTTTTATGACGGTTGTCAGGGATTAGTTTGGGTATTGTCACGAGGCCATCTTCACAGCCATTATTCTGAATGACCAGCGTTGTTCTGAAACATTCTCTGGGGACATTATGTAAGGAGTGGTTACTCTGGAGTTGACCAGTGGCAATTATGTACTAGGAAGGAGTGTCTGTTAAATTATCTGACGTCAGTCTTCGTGGGGAACAGATTATGGATAGTTAGAAATCGTTTGGGAGGAAGGAGACTGGTCACTGGTAACAATGAAGCACTCGCTCAAAAGCATACAGATGGTGGTAGATAAACAGATTAATGATCAAATGAGAAACTTTTTCTTCAAGAGAAGGCAAATAAAATTGCTTTTGAAAGGAAAGAGGAAGGGTTGCGCTTCCTGGCGTAAACCGCAATGATTTAAGTAGAGATAAGCAGGCTGGTCGTGAAGAAGAGACGAGGAACATTTGTTAAATGGTATATAGACTGCTCGGTCGATGGTAGATAGTTAGCTAATTGCATGCATCTTCATTTTGCAAAGCGAAACTGACCAAGCATCGAGGTGGAAGAAGAATAGCAACTGGACTAGACAGGAGAATGCGGATTCAGACAAATAACAGGAGCAATCAATGATCCTGGCCTACTGAGTGACTTATCAAGCGATGTCGTGCATGAGGTATGACCAGACAACGCATCAAATTCCAAGTTACAATGCTTGTCAATTGGACAGTCAAACCCATTGTCCATGAGAGGCACGGGAGCTCCAATGAAAGGCAAAGTCGTAACGGTTCAAACGAACATATTGGTTATCAGATGATCTCATCAACATTGACAAAATCAACAGGTAATTAACATTCAAATAAGTAAGTTTTGAGTACAAAATGATTGAACTAAACAACAAAATTCCTTATAGACTCGATGACAAACACAGCGTATATGGGTGCATGGATAACAACATTTGTTACGACTGTTTCCAAACAGGTCTTGCAGCAGGTGATTTTCGGACGTTGCCTCACTTCGTGCAGTTTGTTGTCTTGGCACGAGTTTTTGTCCCTGGTCAGAAGACACCTTTTCTCATCTGCCCTGGAAACAATGGCTGCCCTAGTTCGAATATTATTTACCCAATTGCTCACCTGAGAGAAGAGCTTTAATAAGATGGATGGACGTGCAGGCCTTAACCATGAATACCTGGAGGATGCGGTGTCTCCCTCGGATCATTTACTGGAAATGTAAAAAAAGGGTATGTTTACATACCTTTTTTTGAAAGTGTGTTTATGACAATGAACATTCAGGACATCCTCAAATTCCAAGGAAATTATCCCTTTTCGTTCCTGTTACGGTTCAGCCTTTATTCCATTTCGTATGTATTGTTTAAGGGATTCGCCATTGATGTTTTGGTGGGAACAAACTTGGGCCTTGCACTTTGAGACCGGTTTGAACCGGCTGTTTCTAAAATTATCAGTGATGCAACAATGATTTGATTGGTTGGAGATGGTGGCGCATGCGCTGTGAGTAACTCTTGAGTCGAAAGCTCCGGACAAATGTAATTCCGTTGACTCGTAGGATATCACAGTGGGCAGGCGTATTTCGAGCAGCTCCGTGTCAATGTAGACACGTCAAAATTTCTAATCCTTCCCCCGACCATCTGAAAGGTTGTATCAAGAAGAACAGTGCCTTCCCTGAATGAAAGAACAAGCTTCGCCGGATTATGATGCCGAGTTTCATCGTATGGAGAATTTTTCCTCGGTTGGTTCTGAGGGCTTGCTGGGTGTTTAAACCGCGGTGTCAGTTCGGGTACATGTGTTTGGGTGAACCCACAAGTGTCTATGGCCTTTTGATCCTCTCCTTCCGAGGTGTAGCCTTGAGAGAGAGAGAGTGTGTGCTTGTGAATGCCCATTTCTGAGTGGACATCGTTTTGGGGCAGAAGTTTATCGTTGGTGGAAAATTCGAGAATCGTCGTCACCCATCAGCGTGAACTTGTGAGTAATCGGGGGTCAACTTTGGTTTCAGATCAGTGAAATTAATCCTCTACTTTTCAGTCAGAGAGTATACTGATAGAATTGATTAGTATTTTCATTCGTAGTGCTTTGAATTTGATTTTACTCATGATTAAGTTTGATTTAAGAAAATCCTTAATGGACATTGTGTCACGTCATGCGAGCGTGAGAAGAGAGTGAGTGAATTAATTATCCCGCCCTCCACAAGTGATACCCCTAGACGCAAAAACAGACAGAATTAGAGAATTGTGTGTGAGAGTGTGGAGGGAGGTGATAGTTCCTAATACGGAGCCGATCACCGTGCAGGAAACAGACAGAAAAAGACATTTCAAGGAGACGATCTCTCCAACGTGATGTTCAGAATTCTCTCCAACGTGGTCTTCAGAATTCTGCAGCTAGGGTAGTGAAGCGACTGCCGAGGTGGGCTCGCATAACCCCTGTGCTCAGTGACCTTCATTGGCTTCCAGTTCGCCAACGGGTGGAATTTAAGACCCTCTCCATCGTGTTTAAGTGTGAAACTGGTGAAGCCCCAACCTACCTCGGAGAACTCCTTAGACCTCACAACCCCACAAGGAATCTCCGTTCCTCAAAAAGAAGACTCTTGATTGTCCCACAAACAAGGTTACGGAGCTTCGGTGACCGCTCCTTCAGCGTTGTTGGACCGAGACTCTGGAACCAACTTCCTGAGGGTCTGAGGGTTAGTCCATCCTTGGCCGCATTTAAAACTGGCCTCAAAACTTTTTTATTTCGTCTTGTCGCGCCATGAGCATGTTTATCGTGATAATGGCGCAGTAAAAATGAAAATACATACATACATACATACATACATACATACATACATACATACATACATACATACATACATACATACATACATACATACATACATACATACATACATACATACATGTTTGTGGTCTTTCTTCACCAAACGTTACATGCACCTTTCTCTCCTTCTCCACTGATTTTATCTTGGTTTTCTGCAGTGCAGACAAGAGTGCCCTGCATGCGCCATCCTCGGCACACATCTGCCAAGCACTGGCAGCATGCTTCCTTGTGGAAGAAAACCACGGAAGAAATAAGAGGGCACTGGGTCCTTCTTATGAACACTGGGTACTCGTAGCTTACGGACAAATTCCACTTGCAAGAACTATTCGAAATAAATCTTTGGCTAAGTGCAGTAGTGCAACTGATCGTTTCGCTCTACCATTTCCAGCTTCACTGTGGCAGAGGCATTCATAGTATGATTAGTAATAGTATTTAGTTCATGCATGCCAAACATCCTGTAATGAAAAAAGTGATGGGGGAAAATTACACTAGGTGATGGTTGTTGAAGAAGCAATAGCAATGTGTGCGTCATCCACGAAGGAGACAAGGAGGCGAAGGCATGGATCTTAGAACCTCAAGAGCTCCTGTGACTTCGAATACAACTTCAGCTTTTGACACCGTAACTTCACAATGCCTTGCAAAGCACACGGATGATGCAAAGGTATTGTACTGGTGTGCAAAGGTTCCTGGTCAATGCCCCTAAGCTTAAGGACGACAACTTTGGATTGAATTCTTCATTGTTTCTGGCCTGCGGCCCAAAACTCGTATATGACTATGCTGAAAAAATAAAAGTTACGACATATTATCCACGGTGGGTAGAAAATATTGCTGCTGACCCCAGCAGGTCACCATTTCAGCGAGAAAGAGAGGAATGAAGTGGCGTCATACACAGACCGACCAAATATACAATGAAAGTTGGCATCCTCTAGCCAATCTCACAAAAGGAGAATTGGGTAATCCCCCCACCCCCCCTACCCCTTGAAATAAGGTTTCGTTAAATGAGGATGGACAACCTTTCACTCTGGATGACAGAATCCAGAACAGGAGAAAGGAATCAAGCAATTCTAGCCCATATCAGAAGCTATCTCATGGCCATATTGATTACTGCACTTGTATTTCATTTAATTTAGGGGTTCACTGTTTCGATATTGTCTGCGTAGTATGCCCCCAAGGTAGAGGAAACAGCCATAAAAATGTTTAAGCACAATGTTAGCTAGGAGAGAATGGATACATTGAGAAAGGAGTACTTAATACATCTGTCTTTGCCCCTGAAAACAGACGTCTGTCCCAGGTGCCGTAGGTATTCAAGATTGACATGCCTTAAAAGCATCAAGACAATACATTCCTCTTTACATTTTTCCCTAGAATAAGATATCTGCCGACAACACTTGTTGGTAGTGGACATGTGAAACCACGGGGACATTCTACCCAAGGAACGCAGGAAGGTACACAGTTCATCACTGGCTTTCAGCATGGTCAACTGAGACTGCTGTGGCTCCCAAGTAGGTCAACTGTCACGAACCCCGCCATTTGACCATGAATCATCACACCCTGTTATTTTCTTTGAAGTACACTTCACATCAGAGAGGCAAAGTTTCCTATTCTGCATATCGTAGCCAGCAATCTTCTCCCTAATCCACTCTGTCAGAGGTCTCAGCGTCGAAAATTGATGTGTTTACCAGAGGCATATTCGTACTTGGTCCACTGTTTAATTTTCAAAGGTTAAAAGTAACGTATTTCAAAATGAATACACTTATTTAAATCAACATTCCAGGGAAAATAGTCTCTAGGATCGTTTTTCTGCCCATGTTTCTGATTACTCTTATTACCACAGGCTTCTTCTCACAAGAACAGTCTATGACTTTTTTTCTTCTCTTTTTTTAAACTGAAGATGTGTAAGTTTCTTCAGAATCACCCCTTTCTATCATGTTTCCCATCCAACTCCGCCGTATTGGATTTAGTTTTCGACGACTATCATACAAACACTCACGCAGACACTTACCCACAACCTCGTTTCCCATTCCACTCTTAAACCTATCACCTCAACTCCCCTTCTGTCAAGTTCACACACACGCACGCACGCACGCACGCACGCACACACATTCCCACCCCTACTTCAGAACTTTACTACCAACTTTCTACGGCCAGAAAAATTGGTGTGTGAGTATTTATGTGTTGCTGTTCCTGCCTGATTGGTAAATACATCCCGTGACGTTTCGTAGCGTTGGATATGAGTGAGATCTGTCGACCAGTACGATTTTTTTTCTACTGCGGATTAAGTTTAGACGACGCTAAATTATTTGGCGGCTGAACGTGAATACGGGCCCAGTATACTATTGCGTGTGGGTCCGGCTCGATCTTTCAGAGTGGTTTAAACGCACGATTGGATCTGAATGATCTGACCTGATCCGATGCCCCCTCCCCCTCCCCCCCCCCCTCCCCTCCTCCACTATAGGACATTCTCATTAACGTACCCTGCAGGAGTTATCCTCGGCGCTCTCTGTCGAAAAACAACGCGTTAGGTAGAACCACCTAGTTCCGGTTGCATTCTCGTAGCGTCTGCACTGAATACTAGATCGCTCAAAGTACATGTATGTGGGGGTGGAAAACAGTACTGTGTCATGTAAAGCTCGAATGAGTAGCAGCAGATAACTGTTTAGTTCTGGCTTGAATTGACAATTTCGTTTCCTGGTCTGGCGAGGACCGAAAATTCACTATCATCGAGTGGATGAGTGATCAACTTGTACCGCACTCGGCGTAATCATGGATCCAATATGATGTAATGTCCATGGCGTAATGTAGGCCTATAACTTGTAAGATCGGGTCGATGATGACAAGAAAATGGCATTAAAACACACAAAAAGTTTCATTACAACTAAAATCACCGATTATATTAATAACTGACCATTTTTACACTTACAGCTAGTACTGAAACCTTACAACGCAAACAAAACACACCTGCCGGGACGGGAGTGTCCCGGTCTAGCACGAGTGATCGTTTCGCTATCTGATCCGACATGGTATTCCTCCAGCAAACAAGCAACTACTGCAACTTCATGAAGTTATTGAAATCTCAAAGTGTGATGTCAGACATCGATTGACTGAGTTCGACTGCAGTTGCCGAATCAAACGTAAGCGCTGCTCCCAAGGCCAAGCTCGTTTAAGTTGCTTGTGATCGTTTCGCTATCTGATCCGACAATAATTACTAAACATTGATATCAAAAGCACTATTCAAAATTTTTGGCGGGTGGTCTACCCCGCACAACTAAAATCTACGGTTAATATCATCTCCACAAGCCGAACTACGTGAAGTTATACATTACGCCGAGTGCGGTAAAAGTTGATCACTCATCGACTGGATGATAGTGAATTTTCGGTCCTCGCCAGACCAGGGAAACGAAATTGTCAATTCAAGTCAGAACTAAACAGTTATCTGCTGCTACTCATTCGAGCTTCATCATTTACATGACACATTATATCACACTAGCTCGATAGTCTGCTGGCGTAGTGACTACGGTTCGATCGCGTTCGTCTGCTAGCCAGCTAGGTACGTACGGTGAGGTTTGTTTACTTATCTTCTGTGGGTTTTGTGCAGAAAGTATACGTTAAAACAGTCTAATATGACTATTTTCGATTAGTTTTTAATCTAATTAATCTTTTTGCATGCTTTAGTGTCATCCTTTTGCCACGATCTAGCGATCATCCCATCAGCTTCTATTTGTACCACTCTACCGGAACTAGTGGAAGTAAAGGGACGAAACTCGGGCTGAATTTCCGTTTCAGAAGTGAGAATGTCCTATAGCCTTTTTGGATGCTTTGAGCCACCCCTGGCTGAGACACTAGAGCTGGTCCCCGAAAGTCCACCAGCCTGGGGGTACCAGCTGATAAAGGGGCATTGAGCGGCTCCGGCCGTAGGTGATACACGGCATATCCTTCATGTCAAGATCATCAGTTCCATCCCAACTTCAGATAGCTGTTGACTTACACCTGTTTCAACTCGTCGAAATTGAATTCACAATTGAAAAGTTTGTGTGCGTGACACAAAAAAAATGGAGACCTCGAGAAATCAGGAGCACATCTGTCAAGGTGGGGCACGTGCCCGCAGTTGTTCAACTGATCGTCCCTTCCAGCGGTCGCTGATGATTGATTCTGATTGACTACCGCGTGGAGACGACCTGCCATCGAGGAGAGAAGTCAAATGAACGCGGTGCTTGATGAGGCTCTTGTCCGCCTTTCGCCGATTCTCGTCACGCGGTCATTTTTCGACCAGCAGGTACAGCGTTCGATCCTGCACTGAGTCTGCAGACAGATCTTCAGTGTGCAGACTCAGTGCAGGATCGAACGCTGTACCTGCTGGTCGAAAAATGACCGCGTGACGAGAATCGGCGAAAGGCGGACAAGAGCCTCATCAAGCAACGCGTTCATTTGACTTCTCTCCTCGATGGCAGGTCATCTCCACGCGGCAGTCAATCAGAATCAATCATCAGCGACCGCTGGAAGGGACGATCAGTTGAACAGCTGCGGGCACGTGCCCCAACTTGACAGATGTGCTCCTGATTTCTCGAGGTCTCCATTTTTTTTAATGTGTCACGCACACAAACTTTTCAAGTTGTGAATTCAGTTTCGACGAGTTGAAACAGGTGTAAGTCAACAGCTATCTGAAGTTGGGATGGAACTGATGATCTTGACATGAAGGATGTGCCGTGTATCACCTACGGCCGGAGCCGCTCGATGCCCCCTTATCAGCTGGTACCCCCAGGCTGGTGGACTTTCGGGGACCAGCTCTAGTGTCTCTGCCAGCGGTGGCTCAAAGCATACAAAAAGGCTATAGGACATTCTCACTTCTGAAACGGAAATTCAGCCCGAGTTTCGTCCCTTTACTTCCACTAGTTCCGGTAGAGTGGTACAAATAGAAGCTGATGGGATGATCGCTAGATCGTGGCAAAAGGATGACACTAAAGCATGCAAAAAGATTAATTAGATTAAAAACTAATCGAAAATAGTCATATTAGACTGTTTTAACGTATACTTTCTGCACAAAACCCACAGAAGATAAGTAAACAAACCTCACCGTACGTACCTAGCTGGCTAGCAGACGAACGCGATCGAACCGTAGTCACTACGCCAGCAGACTATCGAGCTAGTGTGATATAATGTTTCATGTAAAGCTCGAATGAGTAGCAGCAGATAACTGTTTAGTTCTGACTTGAATTGACAATTTCGTTTCCCTGGTCTGGCGAGGACCGAAAATTCACTATCATCCAGTCGATGAGTGATCAACTTTTACCGCACTCGGCGTAATGTATAACTTCACGTAGTTCGGCTTGTGGAGATGATATTAACCGTAGATTTTAGTTGTGCGGGGTAGACCACCCGCCAAAAATTTTGAATAGTGCTTTTGATATCAATGTTTAGTAATTATTGTCGGATCAGATAGCGAAACGATCACAAGCAACTTAAACGAGCTTGGCCTTGGGAGCAGCGCTTACGTTTGATTCGGCAACTGCAGTCGAACTCAGTCAATCGATGTCTGACATCACACTTTGAGATTTCAATAACTTCATGAAGTTGCAGTAGTTGCTTGTTTGCTGGAATGCCATGTAGCTTGACAACTTTTCCATCAATAATTTTGCCACGATGGTTATGGCAAATGACACAGTATACTGTTTTCCACCCCCACATACTTTAAGCGATCTAGTATTCAGTGCAGACGAAATGTTCGAGAATGCAACCGGCAGCTGCAGTCGAACTCGGTCAATCGATGTCTGACATCACACTTTGAGATTTCAATAACTTCATGAAGTTGCAGTAGTTGCTTGTTTGCTGGAGGAATACCATGTCGGATCAGATAGCGAAACGATCACTCGTGCTAGACCGGGACACTCCCGTCCCGGCAGGTGTGTTTTGTTTGCGTTGTAAGGTTTCAGTACTAGCTGTAAGTGTAAAAATGGTCAGTTATTAATATAATTCGGTGATTTTAGTTGTAATGAAACTTTTTGTGTGTTTTAATGCCATTTTCTTGTCATCATCGACCCGATCTTACAAGTTATAGGCCTACATTACGCCATGGACATTACATCATATTGGATCCATGATTACGCCGAGTGCGGTACAAGTTGATCACTCATCCACTCGATGATAGTGAATTTTCGGTCCTCGCCAGACCAGGGAAACGAAATTGTCAATTCAAGCCAGAACTAAACAGTTATCTGCTGCTACTCATTCGAGCTTTACATGACACAGTACTGTTTTCCACCCCCACATACATGTACTTTGAGCGATCTAGTATTCAGTGCAGACGCTACGAGAATGCAACCGGAACTAGGTGGTTCTACCTAACGCGTTGTTTTTCGACAGAGAGCGCCGAGGATAACTCCTGCAGGGTACGTTAATGAGAATGTCCTATAGTGGAGGAGGGGGGGGGGGGGGGGGAGGGGGAGGGGGGCATCGGATCAGGTCAGATCATTCAGATCCAGTCGTGCGTTTAAACCACTCTGAAAGATCGAGCCGGACCCACACGCAATAGTATACTGGGCCCGTATTCACGTTCAGCCGCCAAATAGTTTAGCGTCGTCTAAACTTTATCCGCAGTAGAAAAAAAATCGTACTGGTCGACAGATCTCACTCATATCCAACGCCACGAAACGTCACGGGATGTATTTACCAATCAGGCAGGAACAGCAATGCATAATTACTTACACACCAATTCTTCTGGCCGTAGAAAGTTGGTAGTAAAGTTCTGAAGTAGGGGTGTGAATGTGTGTGTGTGTGTGTGTGTGCGTGCGTGCGTGCGTGCGTGCGTGCGTGCGTGTGTGTGTGTGTGTGAACTTGACAGAAGGGGAGTTGAGGTGGTAGGTTTAAGAGTGGAATGGAAACGAGGTTGTGGGTAAGTGTCTCCGTGAGTGTTTGTATGATAGTCGTCGAAAACTAAATCCAATACGGCGGAGTTGGATGGGAAACATGATAGAAAGGGGTGATTCTGAAGAAGCTTACACATCTTCAGTTTTAAAAAAGAGAAGAAAACATAGACTGTTCTTGTGAGAAGAAGCCTGTGGTAATAAGAGTAATCAGAAACATTGGCAGAAAAACGATCCTAGAGACTATTTTCCCTGGAATGTTGATTTAAATAAGTGTATTCATTTTGATATACGTTACTTTTAACCTTTGAAAATAAAACAGTGGACCAAGTACGAATATGCCTCTGGTAAACACATCAATTTTCGACGCTGAGACTTCTGACAGAGTGGATTAGGGAGAAGATTGCTGGCTACGATGTGCAGAATAGGAAACTTTGCCTCTCTGATGTGAAGTGTACTTCAAAGAAAATAACAGGATGTGATGATTCATGGTCAAATGGCGGGGTTCGTGACAGCTGACCTACTTGGGAGCCACAGCAGTCTCAGTTGACCATGCTGAAAGCCAGTGATGAACTGTGTACCTTCCTGCGTTCCTCGGGTAGAATGTCCCCGTGGTTTCACATGTCCACTACCAACAAGTGTTGTCGGCAGATATCTTATTCCAGGGAAAAACTTAAAGAGGAATGTATTGTCTTGATGCTTTTAAGGCATGTATTTTCATGTCAATCTTGAATACCTACGGCACCTGGGACGGACGGCTGTTTTCAGGGGCAAAGACAGATGTATTAAGTACTCCTTTCTCAATGTATCCATTCTCTCCTAGCTAACATTGTGCTTAAACATTTTTATGGCTGTTTCCTCTGCCTTGGGGGCATACTACGCAGACATTATCCAAACAGTGAACCCCTAAATTAAATGAAATACAAGTGCAGTAATCAATATGGCCATGAGATAGCTTGTGATATGGGCTAGAATTGCTTGATTCCTTTCTCCTGTTCTGGATTCTGTCATCCAGAGTGAAAGGTTGTCCATCCTCATTTAACGAAACCTTATTTCAAGGGGTAGGGGGGTGGGGGGATTACCCAATTCTCCTTTTGTGAGCTTGGCTCGAGGATGCCAACTTTCAATGTATATTTGGTCGGTCTGTGTATGACGCCACTTCGTTCCTCTCTTTCCCGCTGAAATGTTGACCTGCTGGGGTCAGCACCAACATTTTCTACCCACCGTGGATAAGATGTCGTAACTTTTATTTTTTCAGCATAGTCATATACGAGTTTTGGGCCGCAGGCCAGAAACAATGAAGAATTCAATCCAAAGTTGTCGTCCTTAAGCTTAGGGGCATTGACCAGGAACCTTTGCACACCAGTACAATACCTTTGCATCATCCGTGTGCTTTGCAAGGCATTGTGAAGTTACGGTGTCAAAAGCTGAAGTTGTATTCGAAGTCACAGGAGCTTTTGAGGTTCTAAGATCCATGCCTTCGCCTCCTTGTCTCCTTCGTGGATGACGCACACATTACTATTGCTTCTTCAACAACCATCACCTAGTGTAATTTTCCCCCATCACTTTTTTCATTACAGGATGTTTGGCATGCATGAACTAAATACTATTACTAATCATACTATGAATGCCTCTGCCACAGTGAAGCTGGAAATGGTAGAGCGAAACGATCAGTTGCACTACTGCACTTAGCCAAAGATTTATTTCGAATAGTTCTTGCAAGTGGAATTTGTCCGTAAGCTACGAGTACCCAGTGTTCATAAGAAGGACCCAGTGCCCTCTTATTTCTTCCGTGGTTTTCTTCCACAAGGAAGCATGCTGCCAGTGCTTGGCAGATGTGTGCCGAGGATGGCGCATGCAGGGCACTCTTGTCTGCACTGCAGAAAACCAAGATAAAATCAGTGGAGAAGGAGAGAAAGGTGCATGTAACGTTTGGTGAAGAAAGACCACAAACATGTATGTATGTATGTATGTATGTATGTATGTATGTATGTATGTATGTATGTATGTATGTATGTATGTATGTATGTATGTATGTATGTATGTATGTATGTATTTTCATTTTTACTGCGCCATTATCACGATAAACATGCTCATGGCGCGACAAGACGAAATAAAAAAGTTTTGAGGCCAGTTTTAAATGCGGCCAAGGATGGACTAACCCTCAGACCCTCAGGAAGTTGGTTCCAGAGTCTCGGTCCAACAACGCTGAAGGAGCGGTCACCGAAGCTCCGTAACCTTGTTTGTGGGACAATCAAGAGTCTTCTTTTTGAGGAACGGAGATTCCTTGTGGGGTTGTGAGGTCTAAGGAGTTCTCCGAGGTAGGTTGGGGCTTCACCAGTTTCACACTTAAACACGATGGAGAGGGTCTTAAATTCCACCCGTTGGCGAACTGGAAGCCAATGAAGGTCACTGAGCACAGGGGTTATGCGAGCCCACCTCGGCAGTCGCTTCACTACCCTAGCTGCAGAATTCTGAAGACCACGTTGGAGAGAATTCTGAACATCACGTTGGAGAGATCGTCTCCTTGAAATGTCTTCTTCTGTCTGTTTCCTGCACGGTGATCGGCTCCGTATTAGGAACTATCACCTCCCTCCACCCTCACACACACAATTCTCTAATTCTGTCTGTTTTTGCGTCTAGGGGTATCACTTGTGGAGGGCGGGATAATAAATTCACTCACTCTCTTCTCACGCTCGCATGACGTGACACAATGTCCATTAAGGATTTTCTTTAATCAAACTTAATCATGAGTAAAATCACATTCAAAGCACTACGAATGAAAATACTAATCAATTCTATCAGTATACTCTCTGACTGAAAAGTAGAGGATTAATTTCACTGATCTGAAACCAAAGTTGACCCCCGATTACTCACAAGTTCACGCTGATGGGTGACGACGATTCTCGAATTTTCCACCAACGATAAACTTCTGCCCCAAAACGATGTCCACTCAGAAATGGGCATTCACAAGCACACACTCTCTCTCTCTCAAGGCTACACCTCGGAAGGAGAGGATCAAAAGGCCATAGACACTTGTGGGTTCACCCAAACACATGTACCCGAACTGACACCGCGGTTTAAACACCCAGCGAGCCCTCAGAACCAACCGAGGAAAAATTCTCCATACGATGAAACTCGGCATCATAATCCGGCGAAGCTTGTTCTTTCATTCAGGGAAGGCACTGTTCTTCTTGATAAAACCTTTCAGATGGTCGGGGGAAGGATTAGAAATTTTGACGTGTCTACATTGACACGGAGCTGCTCGAAATACGCCTGCCCACTGTGATATCCTACGAGTCAACGGAATTACATTTGTCCGGAGCTTTCGACTCAAGAGTTACTCACAGCGCATGCGCCACCATCTCCAACCAATCAAATCATTGTTGCATCACTGATAATTTTAGAAACAGCCGGTTCAAACCGGTCTCAAAGTGCAAGGCCCAAGTTTGTTCCCACCAAAACATCAATGGCGAATCCCTTAAACAATACATACGAAATGGAATAAAGGCTGAACCGTAACAGGAATTCCTTGGAATTTGAGGATGTCCTGAATGTTCGTTGTCATAAACACACTTTTAAAAAAAGGTATGTAAACATACCCTTTTTTTACATTTCCAGTAAATGATCCGAGGGAGACACCGCATCCTCCAGGTATTCATAGTTAAGGCCTGCACGTCCATCCATCTTATTAAAGCTCTTCTCTCAGGTGAGCAATTGGGTAAATAATATTCGAACTAGGGCAGCCATTGTTTCCAGGGCAGATGAGAAAAGGTATCTTCTGACCAGGGACAAAAACTCGTGCCAAGACAACAAACTGCACGAAGTGAGGCAACGTCCGAAAATCACCTGCTGCAAGACCTGTTTGGAAACAGTCGTAACAAATGTTGTTATCCATGCACCCATATATGCTGTGTTTGTCATCGAGTCTACAAGGAATTTTGTTGTTTAGTTCAATCATTTTGTACTCAAAACTTACTTATTTGAATGTTAATTACCTGTTGATTTTGTCAATGTTGATGAGATCATCTGATAACCAATATGTTCGTTTGAACCGTTACGACTTTGCCTTTCATTGGAGCTCCCGTGCCTCTCATGGACAATGGGTTTGACTGTCCAATTGACAAGCATTGTAACTTGGAATTTGATGCGTTGTCTGGTCATACCTCATGCAGACATCGCTTGATAAGTCACTCAGTACGCCAGGATCATCGATTGCTCCTGTTATTTGTCTGAATCCGCATTCTCCTGTCTAGTCCAGTTGCTATTCTTCTTCCACCTCGATGCTTGGTCAGTTTCGCTTTGCAAAATGAAGATGCATGCAATTAGCTAACTATCTACCATCGACCGAGCAGTCTATATACCATTTAACAAATGTTCCTCGTCTCTTCTTCACGACCAGCCTGCTTATCTCTACTTAAATCATTGCGGTTTACGCCAGGAAGCGCAACCCTTCCTCTTTCCTTTCAAAAGCAATTTTATTTGCCTTCTCTTGAAGAAAAAGTTTCTCATTTGATCATTAATCTGTTTATCTACCACCATCTGTATGCTTTTGAGCGAGTGCTTCATTGTTACCAGCGACCAGTCTCCTTCCTCCCAAACGATTTCTAACTATCCATAATCTGTCCCCCACGAAGACTGACGTCAGATAATTTAACAGACACTCCTTCCTAGTACATAATTGCCACTGGTCAACTCCAGAGTAACCACTCCTTACATAATGTCCCCAGAGAATGTTTCAGAACAACGCTGGTCATTCAGAATAATGGCTGTGAAGATGGCCTCGTGACAATACCCAAACTAATCCCTGACAACCGTCATAAAACTCTTTGTCTTGCGATGTCTCACCCATCTGACGCTTTGTTGTCGCTATCGTTAGGAAAAGTCGTTCACGATGTAGGTGCTACTGACCGAGTTTGCTATGCCCCAACAACTTCAAGCTCCCACAAAACCATGTTTGGTTCACCAGCGACTCAAATTTGACTTCCCATTTTCCATGTCGAATAAGCTGTTAATTTTCTAAACATGTTGAGAATTGTAAACACAGGTTCTCATCTGGGTTTGGATCGTGCAAGTCTACCGGCCAATTCTGCCATGAATATTCAATAGGGATTGTCCACCTGGTGCTGTTGGAGTTTTTGACATGTGTGGCTTCTGTATCTCATTACCCACTGCACGCATGAGAATTTCATGGAGTATTGCCTGAAAAGTGCATTTATCGGACACGTATGTTTACTTTAGTGAAATTCCAAAGGAGCGAAATATTTCGTTTCGATAATCTTTGATTTACTGCAGTCTCGCATGCTCAAACTGGTAAAAGAACCTTTGATGCTACAAAGGAATTGTAGCCCCACTCAACAATAATACATTTGATTTTGTTGGACGATGGACAGTTATACAAATTAGCTACAAAATGGAGCATGATATTAAAAGAATAAACAATAGAAACATCAAAGTCATGCACGCTTTTTCTTCTGATCCATTCATCTCCCTGCCTCAGAATGTGCTTTTACATGCTCACATCTGCTGCAGCGTCATTAAAGTTATCAAATTTTATATACAGCTGTAATTTTGTATGGAGAAAGGCGTATTTTCTGCGCTTTGAAATGATACCCATAATGCAGTCTCGCCGAAAAACACACAGTTTGTAGTGGAAGGTCACAAATCCTTGTTGCAGGAGGTCAGCTCCTAAGTAAAGCATTTTTGTTGACTGACCGACTGTTCTCCAAACCTCCAGCAGACGTTCTCGTTGTGGTAGCTTTAAACAGGCTCAGTCTAATTGTTTCAACTTATTGTCTAAAGCATCACAAGCTCATTCCACGACTCTCTGCAAGTGAACTTTATATTTCTGATGTGAAACAGTGGATGACCCAGAATAAACTCAAACTTAATGATTCAAAGACCGAAGCTCTCCTGGTTGGCGGTAGAGGCGAATTCGATCAGGCCCTGAAACTAACCATAGGTCAGAGTGAGATAGAATTCTCAAAGTCTGTTAGAAACTTAGGTGTCATGTTCGATGATGATCTTTCTATGAGAGTTCATGTGAACAAAGTTTGCCAGTTAGCTTACTACGAGTTAAGGAAAATTAGCATTATTCATCACTATCTTTCACAACAGGCCACTCAAACCCTTGTCACTTCCCTTGTTCTGTCCCGTCTTGTTTATGGAAATTCTCTTCTTGCCGGCATTCCTGGCACTCTGCTAAACAAACTGCAAAAAGTCCAAAACACTGCTGTTAGATTAGTTTTTAGATGTCCGAAGAGAACTCCCACATCCAAACTCCTTCGTGCACTGCATTGACTCCCCGTCGCTCAGAAGATAGAGTATAAGCTAGCCACAATGTGTTTCAACTTCTTCAATCAAACTGCACCACACGCACTCAAAGAAATTCTCACTGTCTACACCCCCGCTAGAAATAACCGTTCAGCTGCAGACACCTAAACGTTAAATGTCCCCCGTCGCAAAAAGAAAACCCAGGGAAAGCGAGCTTTTTCTTACATCGGCCCTGTAACGTGGAATAGCCTACCTTTCCCTGTCCGTCACTCTGATTCCATGTCCCAGTTCAAAACCTCCCTCAAGACACCTGTTCCGGTCAGTCTTTCCTGACGAGCAGTGAAGTGCTTCACAAGGCGCCTCTTTTATGTTTCGTGTTTTGTTTATTGTCTGCTATTTAATTAATTGTATTGTATTTAATTTTTCTTTTATTTCAACTGTACAGTGTGCGAGTGTTGGAATGCTTTGTATGAATGTGGACCTTTTCATTGTAAACGCCATGAGCTTGCCTATTAGGGAAGGTTTGTGCGTACAAATAGTCTGTATTATTATTATTATTATTATTACTGTGTTACGTTAGGAGAGATTAAACCTTTTGCTTTCAGTGCGTCTGTCAAACAAATGTGAAGCGGTATCTTCTTTTTTTAAAGTTCCAGATAGAGAACGAGCTCAAGTTCTGTGCATTATTCAAGAATAGAAGCATGCCTGGCAATCACGTGCGAGCACCAGCACGATGTCATCTCTCCTAAGTAACGTTGCTAGCATTCTCTTAGACAGTGAGACTGGGAATGGATTGGCTAGTCTAGCAATGGGTTGCTAGGTTTCGGGACGCTACTGCAGTCCTCCAGGGTTGGAATTCAATTTGTCCCAGAGCTGAGAGTTTTCATGACGGTGAATGTTCAAAAAGCGCGCCCTGTCGAAACGAAAATATCTGCTGAACATCATCTCCCAGCAGACATTGATGTGTCTTTTACGTCTTTTGACGTAATTTGATTCGCCAAAGAAAAGAAAGAATTAGGAAGATCACTTGCTGCAGGATCATAACATAATCGAGTAACGAAGCGTAATGGATTTTCTTTTGGGGGGAGGATGTAAAAAGTACCAACATTTTAAAATGTTCGAAGAACACCTTTCAATCCTTATGCTTCTCATAAATGCGAACAGCTTAGATTTTAACACCACATCACACAAACGCCCCCAAAAAGGAACTTTCTTGCTTATGAAAGCCAGCATTTTGCGTAAACTGTGGATTATATTTTCCTAGTGTCATCTTTGACTTAAAAAATAAGAACGTTTTCCCCCGACACCGGGCAAGGTGCTTGACCGGCGCTGACGCACACTGAAGCCCGTAGACGCCAGACGGCCTTTCACCCCTGACCCCTGACCTCCGTGACGCCCTACAAAGGACCAGCCAGCCCTTTGAGGACCTGCTCCAGTAGCCCGGCCATGGACGTTTGAGGGCCTGCTCCAGTAGCCCGGCGATGGGGCTTTGAGGGCCTGCTCCAGTAGCCCGGCCATGGAGCTTTGAGGGCCTGCTCCAGTAGCCCGGCCATGGAGCCTTGCGGGCCTGCTCCAGTAGCCCGGCCATGGAGCTTTGAGGGTCTGCTCCAGTAGCCCGGCCATGGAACTTTGAGGACCTGCTCCAGTAGCCCGGCCATGGATGTTTGAGAGCCTGCTCCAGTAGCCCGGCGATGGGGCTTTGAGGGCCTGCTCCAGTAGCCCGGCCATGAAGCTTTGAGGGCCTGCTCCAGTAGCCCGGCCATGAAGCTTTGAGGGCCTGCTCCAGTAGCCCGGCCATGGAGCTTTGAGGGCCTGCTCCAGTAGCCCGGCCATGGAGCTTTGAGGGCCTGCTCCAGTAGCCCGGCCATGGAGCTTTGAGGGCCTGCTCCAGTAGCTCAGTCATCGGGCTTTGAGGGCCTGCTCCAGTAGCTCGGCCATGGAGCTTTGAGGGCCTGCTCCAGTAGCCCGGCCATGAAGCTTTGAGGGCCTGCTCCAGTAGCCCGGCCATGGAGCTTTGAGGGCCTGCTCCAGTAGCCCGGCCATGGAGCTTTGAGGGCCTGCTCCAGTAGCCCGGCCATGAAGCTTTGAGGGCCTGCTCCAGTAGCCCGGCCATGAAGCTTTGAGGGCCTGCTCCAGTAGCCCGGCCATGGAGCTTTGAGGGCCTGCTCCAGTAGCCCGGCCATGAAGCTTTGAGGGCCTGCTCCAGTAGCCCGGCCATGGAGCTTTGAGGGCCTGCTCCAGTAGCCCGGCCATGGAGCTTTGAGGGCCTGCTCCAGTAGCCCGGCCATGGATGTTTGAGGGCCTGCTTCAGTAGCCCGGCCATGGAGCTTTGAGGGCCTGCTCCAGTAGCCCGGCCATGGAGCTTTGAGGGCCTGCTCCAGTAGCCCGGCCATGGAGCTTTGAGGGCCTGCTCCAGTAGCCCGGCCATGGAGCTTTGAGGGCCTGCTCCAGTAGCCCGGCCATGGAGCTTTGAGGGCCTGCTCCAGTAGCCCGGCCATGGAGCTTTGAGGGTCTGCTCCAGTAGCCCAGCCATGGAGCTTTGAGGGTCTGCTCCAGTAGCCCGGCCATGGATGGCCCAAGCTGAG
>JAWQFJ010001661.1:47500-60000 GCA_034096865.1 Theodoxus fluviatilis
ACTCCCATCACCTATCCCGCACCTCCCTCGCTCTCCTCATTTCCTCGGACATCTTTCTTGTTTTTTTGTTTTTTTCATTTCTGTTGTCTTTTCTATTTCCCCGTGTGGGTTTTAGGTAAGAGTTTAGTCTCCCTATGCGATCCATAAAAGGAGAATGACTCGGGGGAATAAAGTGTTAACTTGCTCCTGCTTTCTTGTGATGTTGTCAATGGGTCTAGTTAGTCTGCAGAGGCTGATAGGCCGTAAAACCACATTCATAGTCACCCTCTTAACTGGTTCCAAGATCTTGGTGAAGGAGAATGAAATAGTCATTAAAATGTACAGTGATTTTGAGAACCAGATACGAGTTATGTCCATGTATATAAGGAAGTACCTTCATTTTCATTTTTCCGCTCACTTCTCATCTCCCACCAGCTCATTAACGCGTGCATTTTTGTGTGTTTGTTTCTCTTTGTAATTAATGTGTCACGTTTTTCATTTACCTCTATCTCTTTTCTTTTCCCCCCCTTCACTCTGCGTCGATTTCTAGAACCGAAAATAACGTGTAAGCAGTTCAAAGACACCACTCTGAAAATGGAAGCTGATTTACATACAAGTGTTATTATTTTCAACGTCAATGATTTTTTAATTCTCAATTCTCAGTTAACACGTCTGTGAATGGAAAGGTTTCCATATAAAGAGCTAAAACTGACAGGTTCATAGTGTCTACTGTAAACAATTTGCATAGTAGTTTCGCAAAAGAATCGCTGATCCAATCATCCTGTCAACTATTGACCACAACATCACATTTCTCTCTACATCTACTCACAAGCATTTTGTTTTCATTCATTTTCTAATAAAGCAGCAAACCATCATATATATATACAAATTTCCTCCATCGATCTCTATCCTCTGTGGCTCGCTGTGAGTCAGCAAAGGTCAAGCCTGTCCACTCTTTGATGTTGTCTTCCCACCTCTTTCTCTGCCTGCCTCTCCTTCTCCCACCTGGTACGGTGCCTTGCAGGATGATCTTGGCCAGCCCACTGCCTCTTGACACGTGACCGTACCACTTCAGCTTTCTGCTTTTCACGATTGAGAGCAGGTCTTCGTACTATCCAATTGCTCTCCTGATCCTGTTGCTGACTTCCTCATTCGTGACATGGTCTTTATATGAGATGTTCAGAATCTTGCGGTAGCATCTCATTTCCAGGGCTTATATTCGTCTCTGTAGTTCATATGTGAGTGTCCAGAACTCGCATGCATACAAGAATACGGAGATGGCCAGCGTGCGCATGAGCCTGATCTTCGACGCGAGAGTGATATTTCTGTCACGCCATATTGGCTTCAACTTTGTCAATGCTGCTGTTGTTTGTGCTATCCTGGACAGTATCTCTGGTTTGGACCCTTCATGAGTAACAATAGATCCCAGGTATTTGAAGTTGTTCACAGCTTCCAGTTTTTGGTCCTTCACTTTGATTTCCATTTTGAAGCCTCGAGGATTGTTCGTCATCACCTTGGTCTTCTCGGCGCTGATCTCCATGCCATGTGCCTGTGAGGTCTTGTCCATGTGCTCGACAAAACTAGTCAGCTCCTCTTCCTGCTAATCCATCAAAACACAATGACTGTCATAATCAGAAGCAAACGCGTCGGGGAAAAAGCCACTTCGTTGAATGACATGTTTTTTCCTACGTTTTGTCGTTCATCCCCAGTCTTTGCTGGCCCGGCAGGCTAAGCTCCGAAAAGGCTTTCAGCAAAGACCACCACTAAACCTTGGGCATCCCAGCCTCAACCCCCTCCTTGACTTGAGCCAAGGGTGGGGGGTGTGGGGGGGGGGGTGGAGGCGGTTGGGGGCGCCAGTGCGAGGAAAAGCTGATTAAGGTGCTCCAGAAAGATCACTGTCCAACAGACTGGACTGCCGGACGTCTTGATGCGGCTCTTTTCCACGCCGGTGTCGCCTGACCACTGGTCAAGCTCAGGCCATCCTTCTAGCTCAGCTGCTACATAATTGGGGATGAGGCGGGCTTGGGCAACCCTGGCTACTGACGCCTGCCCAAGTCTCTTCCCCGGGGCCGCTTCCTGTGGGTGTCGTCCGGGCGCCATTGTTGTAGGGTCTAGACCAGTGGGAGCGGCGAGCGGGCAGGATGTCACCTCAGAGAGCTTGGGGAAGTTCACCATCGTCCTGTCATGGCGGAATGACAGTTGTTTTTTGGGCCGCACCTTCTGTCTGATCCCTGTGGCTGTTTGGCTTTTTTAGGGGATACTTGTCTTGGGTGCAAGACGAGTAGAATGAATGATAGAACGAGTGGCTGAAAGAACAAAGAAAGGAAGGAATAGTTTAATGAAATGCAGAATGATGGAATAAGTGAATGCTAGAATGAATCAATAAATGAATCAACAAACGAACGAATACAGTTTCTTTAACGTCCTACTACCTATAAGTGGCTACATTACGTACAGAAAGCACCATCATATAGTAAACATAAAATTGAGGAAGCTCCTTCTAAGACGATTTTTTCTTGTTTGGCACGTCATAGGCGTTGAACAACACACACAGTCACACAGAGGGGAAGGTGCATCATAGATTTTTACCTTATGCAAGTAAATTCCTGCTCATTCGCGCACACCCATGGTTACAACATACAGTAACGACACAGCGTAGTAGCCGACAGGGAATCGCAAGAAAGTAATAATCCTGTTTATCCCGACCCAGGGATTGAACCACGGCATTGCGCCTCACACAAATCAGCACTCATGAAAACTCCCTTCCTCGACAGTGGCCATGTCCTCCAAGAAACCCTGGATCTCCAAAAACTTGGAACATAACATCACTGATCAGCAGGTGAGTCGATGCTGCTGCTGCTGCTGCTGCTGCTGCTGCTGCTGATGATGATGATGATGATGATGATGATGATGACGATGATGATGAAGAAATCATTTGCACTGCAGCAACGGCAAAGCTCCTGTCCCTGCAAACATGTCTCCAAGCGCTCTGAAAAAACAGCAGTAAACATGGGAGTTAACCCTAACGATATAGCATGCACATGCTTGTTATGAACCTGTTATGACTTGTGATGTATTGCAAATATATTTGGATTACATGAAATAATAACCAAATTCAATGTGAAAATTATCAATTGATTCATAAGTGCAATGGCACATGAGTCCACACAACTTGTAATAAACAGATCTGTGAAGGGATGAACAAACATAGCCACTACCACATTATTTGTTCTTTTTGTGGACAAGATGGATGTGATCACGAGACACGTACCCAACGGGAAATACACTGCCTCACCCGATTTGATCCTATCATCATTAAGGACTTAACCCTTAGTCACTTTTCATGACAACAAGTGACGCCCGAGGGAGGACGGTTCAAAGCCCGCGGCAACAGTGATAAAGGTGCATTGCTGACAGGCTGAAGCAAGGCCTTCAGGATGAACATGCGATCAAACAACAGCGAGGTGGCAAATAAGCACACGACATGCTGGAATGCGCCAAACAGCTCCAGCTGGGGCGCATTGCATAGAAATGAGGAAAGCAAAGGTCTTGCGAGAAATAGGCCGGTGTCAACATGTCTCAACATGATGAAAGCAGATGTAAAGGCAATCAGATATTGACACCGGCCTATGCCGCGCCTAGCGAGACCTCGCGTCTATGCAAAGCGGCCCAGTGATGCACTCCCCAGGGTTCAAGGACATCAGACAGTCGTCGGCGCAGTTTGCGTGACTCGCCATTACGTCACAGTGGTGATTGAGGGGGTGTCAGACGTGACAAATGGCAGGCCGAGATTTTGGCACCTTCGGTCTGTTGGCCAGTCGCTCACGTCTGCTCTAAACTCCCCTTGTGACGTCATCGCTCCTTTCAGACTCCACCGAGCCCACCTGTTTTCCCAGGCTGTCGTGGCCAATGCGACTCAAGCAGCCTTGGGATGGCATTTAAATGAATTGTTATGGATGTTCCTGGACCACTGTAATCTTCGTCAGTGAAATATATACAGCGGCAACTTCTTAAACTGTGACAAACATGCCATCAGTCCCCAAAGCTGACGAGATGTGATAACGGCGTCTTCTCTTCCCAAAATGCAGGTATTCTTGATAGGTTTTTCAAAAAGGGACATCTTGAAATGATGGACTTTTATATTAATCTTTTGTTGTTTTGTGACTATTTTCAAAATTTCTGTAGACTCGATAAAATGTGTCGACCTTGGCACGACGCACAAGCGGTTCGATGCGCGGCCTTGGCAAAAAGTAGGCCACAAAGTCCTTCAATGAAATAGATTGACGGAAATCTTGAGGCAGCGTGACCCACACGCCAAACTGGAACAGGTCATCGCAGTATAAAGACAATACGTACTTTTTGCTTCTGATTATTCTTCTCTCGCAGTTGTAATGCATTGAACAAACTGACAGACTCCCTGTGCTATAATTACCTGATCATTTCGAAGGTCCTGCTTTTTGTTCTCCAGCTCTTGCTCTCCCTGCTCCTCCTGGTCTTGCTCCTCCATGTCCTAACACTCTACTCTTCTGCTCCTCCATTTCCGCCTCAGTTTCCTCCGCTGCTGGCTCCTTAGCATTTTCTTTTACCGACTTTGTTTCCTTCAAAATTTCCATAAATTTTATGAACAATTTACGGAAGACAAGATGCAGTTGGCAACTGCACGCTTGACCATTGAGCACAGCCTTCCGCTATAGCAACAGGAAATGAGTCCTGAACAGATTTATTTGATCTACATTAAGGCGTTTGTGCTTCTGAAACCATTATGTCAAAATGACATACCATACCATTCGTTGAAAGGACACTCGTGACTGATGGAGCATTTATCTAAAGTCTGAGAAGTTTTCACTAAATTTTCTCCGTGGTTCCCATAAATAACTCTTCAGATGACAGGTAATTGCCCCGAAGTCGCTCGTGGACAATAGCCATGACGAAAGCTGGCCAATTAATAAAGAGTGTCTCCGGTTCTAATTAAGTCTAATGTCTTACTTCCGTCAACGGTAAGAGTTACGAAGATACATGATACGAAAATTTTCCAAATGGACTGGGAATGACGAAACAATACAACAAGGCTTTAACGGAATTGTCTCGAGATCCGTGAACATTTTAAACTGTACTTTTCCACTAAGGAAAACGCCTCTCTAAAACAAAATTAAGATTTTCAACAACGACAGCAATTCTTTTGCAGAGTTTCATTGATTCCTAAACTGAAGTACAAAGTTTTTGAGGAGTCATGATGAGACAAGCAGAGTTATTTCCTCCATGCCGGGAACTGATGAAGAGGAAAGTAATCTTACGGCCTTTCAAGCTTTGTAGGCCATGTAAGGCAAATGAACACGAAAATCACCACGGATGGTTGGAGCAAGAGCAGTTCAAGTCTTGATTTCCGAATTTATTTTTCCCTTACAAATCCCATAGGGATACCCCAAACCCTCATAGAGCTTCACGCAGAGTAACTTACGATATTGCGATATAATGGCCTCAGCGAACACAGGGGTTGCGGCGTTTTCTCCAGCGCAAACAAGTCTTCAAAACACGGTTCTGTATCGAACTGCCTCTGATATCTTACGTTTAATTGGATGACGAGCTATTCTTGTAACAGAAATCTCACAGCCGTATTCTCTTCTGAATACATGTAGAGGGTTTATTTACAGAACAAAGAAAACTCAGCCCAAAGAACTTCAGAAAGCGTTCGGAGAAAAACAAAGACAAAGGTTTCTGAGACATTGTGTTTCCTGTGCCTCATTAAGAGATTCCTCAATTTTCTGGATCACAGATTACTTACGGTGTGATTTTGGTTTACATGGATCCTATTATGAACGCTATTCAATGAGCAATGTGCTGAATTCTTTTGCAAATGAATAGGTAATCGCGCTGAAAATTTGTGTTTATGTTTGAACAAACAGTTTTGAATCCCAAGTTTAATGGTTTAATCTGGCCATACATAATTATCTCGTGTTGAATTATTTGCACTGAAAGAATTGAATTCAAGTGAATGATCACTATTTTACCTTGAAAAAGGAGGCCGGTGTTGGACTCGTTGATGTAGAGAAAAGAAGCAAGGAGACTTTCGTCCAACTTCAGAACTTTATTAGCAAAGCTTTCGGGGCCAAGTAGGCCATGGAAGAATAATGATTTAGGCTTAAATATAGCTGCCTGTTTACATTCAGGCTTCGCTAAAACGAGAGAGAGAGAGAGAGAGAGAGAGAGAGAGAGAGAGAGAGAGAGAGAGAGAGAGATTTGTGCAGTGTGATTCGTTGCTATCGTATTGTCTCTGTGTATGAGCACGCGTGGGCGCGCGCGTGTATGTCTGTGTGCACACTTCCGGGGGGGGGAGAGGGGGGGGGCACGAATACAAACAAGAGAAGCATGAAACAAAAGACAAAGTGACACAGATACAGTCACTTTGCATATCATGGAACTTGTACCAGTGCATTCTTTCTGGGCTCGGGTTCTCAGTCTCTGCTGTGTCCAGTCTGAACTTGATAGATATTCCAAGTGGAATGGTGAGATCTCAGTTGCGAAGCTCCCATTGTGTGGCACTGAATGACCGGTGTCTCGGCTCTTTCCCTCCACTCCCAGGCTCTGTGAGCGCAACAAAGATAGTCATCAAGCCAGGAATCGAATACGCTCTTGACAATGCCGGCTTTCATCAGATTTCTATTGAGGCTTCGTCACACCATAACCCTTACCCACCCTACCTCCCAGCCCCCAACCTACCCCCAATCCCCCACCCTACCCCCAATCCCCCACCCTACCCCCAATCCCCCCCCTACCCCCCCCACCTGCACCCTACCCCCCACCCCCCACTCCCACCCCTCGGCCTTCTTTTCTTCCATTCCCCCTACTGTAGTCCCCCGTTGCCCTACCCACGTTTCTCTGTCTCCAACCTCCACTTCATACCTCCCCAATCTCAACACTGCCTTTTTCAGATTGTTCATGTTTTGCGCTGCTTTCGTGAGGACGAACTATTACTTCTGACAATTGTTTTTTTTGTATGGCCATGTCTTTCCCTTCCATTTTCCCTCCTTTTTGTGGGTTGAAGGTAAGAACAGGCCCACCTTGTCTCCCTATGCAATTTGTAAAAGGTGAATACATATGAAATCGAGACATTACTTCCTCTTACTCTAACCAGCCTTTGAGATTGTATAGCCTGTGGCCTTAATTAGCGTGCAAAGGCTTAAAGACCGTAAAACACCAGTATGCTTTCGTTCATTCATCCATTCATTCATTCAATCGTTTCCATCTCTGCTTTCCTCTCAGACTGAATCAGAGGTTTAAAAAAAACCAAAGAGATGGTTTAATAGAGCAACAACATGGTAAAACGTTTTGTATCAACTCAAGTTTTAGTCCGTGACAACATCTTGATAACATCCAGGTACTGCTTTAACGTACATGTTCCTGAATGTAAAGATCTCCTGCTGCGGTTTAAGGACTAAGTGATGCTACCTCTCTCCCTTTTTGGAAAAGTGTGCGAATCATTTTGCTTCTGCAAATGAATTATCGCCTCGCAAAGTTGCTTATTTTAAAACTTGAAAATCACAGCGTTGATGGGGAGTGAAATTATTATAGGAATGCGACCACAAGGAAACGTTTACTCCTCTACAAGTCACCAGCTAAATAGAATAATCTTCTTTACATTCGAATGGTAACATTCGTCATTTCCCCCCCTTAAACCATAGTAAACATGACAGTAACTCATTAATGAATGACTGCACCGTGCGCCTTATGATATTCAAGTAGACCCGCTTATCCCCAAAAGTGTAGGCTCGCACGAAATGAAAGAAATGTAATCTACCTCTCACACTCTTTGCGTCTCTGTGATTCTCGTGTCAATATAAAATCTAGTTTTGCGGATACGGTCGAAGAGAAATAAAACATTCTGACATATTTTCTGGGAGTTTTCTTAACACCACCACCCCCCTCCCTTGCCCCCCCCCCCCCCAAGTGATATTCCATCATTCAGAAGGAGATGGTCACACAGCTCATACGGAAATGTCACTCCCTGTTGACTTGCTTATCTGTCCCCTGCCTTATCAGAAAGGGTCTTCGAGGTTGTTTGTGTTGTGTAAGTGTATGTGTGTGTGCTTGTGTGTGTGTGTGTTGTGTGTACGTGTGTGTACGTGTGTGTGTATGTGTGTGTTTCTGTGTGAGTGCGTGTGTGTGTGCGTGTGTGTATGTGTGTGTGTGTGCGCGGGCACGCGTGTGTGTATGTGTGTACGTCTGCATATGTGTGTGTATGTGCGTGTGTGTGTGTATCCGATGTCAACGAGAAGAGCATTACATCATTATTCCTTAACAGTATCTAATGCTATATATAGACAGTAAGGAAACGTTATGAACGAAGAGCACCAGAATAGATTGCTTACACGAACTCTCGATTGAGTCACCTGCTTTGGGACTTCAGATGAAACGGTCTCGTCATAAAACCTAGATACACCTTCGTCACACACGTTTAGATTCTATCAACTTTCATCAGATCTGGATGATGTAATTTCAACATTAGGGAGCGGAGAATGTTCGTAAGATAGGCTTTCGGTTGCATTGGTGTACTTCGAGCCTCTGTATGAAATGTGCTAAACATAGAGCGTCGGAACAGCTTATCTCCAGGCAAGTCTTCGTTTCATTAATTAAGGCCTTCGCACACGAGGAAATTCCACACGCCACACACGAACTGACAAAAATATATCCCAATGGCAGAGCGCTACTGACGCCTTTGCTCCACTATTGCCAGCCGTGATTGGCTGCCACAGTGACGCTTGCGAGATTGCCAGGGTAAAATCGCCTGTGTACGACGGCCTTAAGTCTTTTTTATTTCCCTTTGCATCAGCCTCGTTAATGTAGGGAGTCTCGTATTCCATCTCAACGCGTGGACAGAGTCATTTTCATTGAAAATCATCAAGGCCAGGGCCTCCTTTCGGAGTTTCACTTCCGGTGTGGAAATGGCGAGGACTGTCCCCCAAAAAACACCACTTGCTGCTAAGCACAGCTGCTGTGCTTTACGGCTGCGAGACATGAAGATATACGCAGAACGTCTTGGGTGCCTTGATCAGATCTGCCTAGAATGTCCTTCACAATGCAAGAAAATTTTGCATGCGCGTACATGGGCTGTGCATGCACGTGCGTGGGTACATCTTTCTACGTCCGTCAGTGTGTGTGTGTGTGTGCGCACGCGCTCGTGTTGTGTGTGTGTGATTGTCTCTCTCTCTCTCTCTCTCTCTCTCTCTCTCTCTCTCTCTCTCTCTCTCTCTCTCTCTCTCTTCCCCCCCTGCGGTCTCTCTCTCTCTCTCTCTCTCTCTCTCTCTCTCTCCCTCTCTCTCTCTCCCTCTCACTACCCTCAAAATTTAACTGATGGATGCTAGCAACGTCACCGGCTGCAGACATGCATGCAAGGTTCTCCTTATTTCCGCCTGTGTGCCTCCCTCCTATATCCCTTTACCCACCCCCAAATCTCCCTTTACCCCCCCCCCCCCCACCCCACCCCACCCCCAACCCCTAACGTCCTTCCCCTTCCCTTCTTTTCCACCACCACCTTCACCTTCCACCTCCAGCTCCCACCCCCAGCCCCTGGGTACATATCGTCCTTGACCTGTCCATACCGTGATGGCCATTCATCACACAGCCGCTGTATTGGAGAGTGATTGAGATGCAGACATCAGCAGAAATATTTCGAGCGGAAGTGGATGGGATGAGATGAAAAAAGAGAGCCAGAAAGACAGGGATGGTAAATGCACTGAGAGGACATACTTTATGCGTGTGTCTCTTTTCGACAGTGTTTGTCTGCATTTTTTGAGTGACGAGCCGATTTGGGTGTATTAAGCTCTCTTTCGTCATAATATGGTCGTTCTAGGATATGTTTCCTGTTGATTACATTGTACCTGTGTTCAAGCCGTCATTGCTTTTCAGCCAACTTACTGAAGCACATTTTTAGCTGGGCCCTGTGACCATTTGAGTCACACATAATAGTCTGGAACATCAATTTTTCTGCAATTGTTCAAAAGTATGAAGTTCTCTCTTTTGGCCATATTTGCCCAGTACCTCCACAGGAGCATGAAGTGGTGGGTATTTACAAACCCACGTCATACGTGTCCTCAAAAATTTAGCCCCAGCCTTGCCCTTTCAACTCTGTGTGGGTTGGGAGTCAGAATAGACTATCTACGCCGTGGGTAAAAGGCGAATCACTATGGAAACCGAGGCTGACTTGCTTCTGCTCTTACAGCTCTAGTGATGTCTGAACATAGGCGCCACATCTATCCATCCATCCATCCATCCACCATCCATACATCCGTCCATCCGTCCATCCGTCCATCCATCCATCCGTCCATCCATCCATCCATCCATCCGTCCAACCGTCCGTCCATCTGTTCATCCGTCCATCCATCCGTCCATCCATCCGTCCAACCGTCCATCCATCCGTCCATCCATCCATCCATCCATCCATCCATCCATCTATTTATCCATCCGTCCATCCATCCATCCATTCATCCATCTTTCCATCCATCCATCCATCCATCCATTCATCCGTCTATCCGTCCGTCCATCCACCCGTCCATCCATCCATTCATCCATCCATCCATCCATCCGTCCATCCGTCCGTCCATCCATCCGTCCATCCATCCGTCCATCCATCCATCCATCCATCCATCCATCCATCCATCCATCCATTCATCCATCCGTCCGTCTCCATCCATCCGTCTATCCATCCATCCATCCGTCCATCCATCCGGCCAACCGTCCATCCGTCCATCCATCCATCCATCCATCCATCCATCCATCCATCCATCCATCCATCCATCCGTCCATCCGTCCATCCATCCGTCCAACCGTCCATCCATCCATCCATCCGTCCAACCGTCCATCCATCCATCCATCCGTCTATCCGTACATCCATCCGTCCAACCGTCCATCCATCCATCCATCCGTCCAACCGTCCATCCATCCATCCATCCATCCGTCTATCCATCCATCCATCCGTCCATCCATCCACCCATACATCCATCCATCCATCCTCCATCCATCCATCCATCCATCCATCCTCCATCCATCCATCCATCCATCCATCCGTCTATCCATCCATCCATCCGTCCATCCATCCACCCATACATCCATCCATCCATCCTCCATCCATCCATCCATCCATCCATCCATCCTCCATCCATCCATCCATCCATCCATCCATCCATCCATCCATCCATCCATCCATCCATCCGTTCGTTCGTTCGTTCATTTATTCATGTGTTTATTCATTCGTTTCTTTGATCATTCATTTATTTGCTTGTTCATTCGTTTATTCATTCCTTTATTTTTGTGGTCATCAGTCAATCCATTCATTATTTATTCATTCTTTCACTCATTCATTCATTTATTCAGTCGTTCGTTTGTTCGTTCATTTGTTTGCTCGTTCATTCATTCATTATTCATTCATTTATTCGTTCATTTATTTGTTTATTTAGCTTGTATAATCAATCTCTTGTTGATGAACGCATTTCCAGTGCTATTTGAGAAATACTTTACTTCGTTCTCTAAGAATCCTGTATTTCCTCATCATCTGGAGATTACAATGTGCTGCCCTAGCATACCGACATGCCTTCTGTATAAAGTGCAAATGGATTGTTCATCACGTAATTAACCATAATACCTTAAGCGTAGTTCTCGTAACTGCGACACTGATACACATTGATAAATAGACACATGCGAGCATATGCAAAATGTATTGTCTTGATGACAAGGTCACAAAAATCTATGTAAAAAATAACCGAATAACGCAGGACAAAAACTAGATTTCTTCTGTTTGTTTGGAGATAAATTAGAGGGAGTATCCATTAATATGTGCGTACAGGAATACATGTAATGTGGTTAAAAGCTAATTGAAATAGGGAGCAAAGAATTGTTCTGCATTGGTTCTGTTTAGGGTTTAAGATGATGTCAACTCAACTGCATATTCCTGTTTTAAAACCGAAATCCTAAGAGGGACGGAAAGAAAACCTCTCGAGAAATATGGGCGGGAAGCTGATTTACGCCTATGGATTCTTGTCAGGAGTACGTCATCCCAACCTGGTGTGAAGCACTGCGTATCTCTTTGTCATCAGCCTCCAGCTTCCATTTGCTCGAGGATTCGAAATGAGGGCGGAGACAGGAAAAGAGGGGGGTGATGGTGAGGGGGGTGAGGGTGAGTGAGGGGGGTGAGAGGTGGGGGGTGGGGAGACGGGGTGAGAGGTGGGAATAGGAAGTAACAACTCCCAAAACATCGCATTCATCTTCCCTTGCACTCAGGCACCTTTGCGATGGTGTCACAGCTTACACCTGCCTCCATTTTCCTGTGTTGCTCTGGCCTTTCCCGCTCCTGCAGACACACCACAGCGCAGAGCCATGCAGGTGCTGGCCTTCAACCCCACTGCTGCACTCTTTGAAATCCGTGTGGGCGAACAGAACATGTGTCAATTGCATTCACTTTTCGAATTTGAGCACGAGTTGAAAATGGCAGAAGGCGTTGTCTTCACTGCGGCACGGACTGCACGCTTATT
>JAWQFJ010001661.1:65000-72500 GCA_034096865.1 Theodoxus fluviatilis
GGGGGGGGGGGGGGGGGGGGGAAGGGGGATGAATACTACTTGCTTGGAAAATTTCCGTAGAAACGATGCTGATTATTTTTATCACCACAGGGCTGCCCTCTGGCGCACCCGGTTCCACTCCTGTCTGGAGAGGGCAATGTGAGTTGAGCACCTTACCCAAGGATGAAACATACCCACCCCCACCCCCACCCCCAACCACAACCCCTGCGGTGGTGGTAAGAATTAACCCATCGCGTCTCCCTGCGCGTTTCGCAAGGGGCGAATAACTACGGAAATCGTATTCTAACTACCGATAGTTCCAGTGATTTTATTATTAATGGCCTTGCGTAGCCTATTGTGACAGATTCATGTTTTACCCTCAACTCTGCAGGACCCACCAAATGCCTCCGTCGACACCCCCTTCGACGCTCCAAAAACAATCCCCTCTTGGAGCAGCCACCGGGTCAACTGCCCTGACCCCCTTCAGCAGAGACAACCACAGGGTCACGCCGCCCTAACCCCCCCCCCCCCTTCATGATCCCTCCACAGAACGGACTCAGTGAACTCAGATAAGTTTTACCATGATATGAAAAGGGCTGGCTGGCTAAAATTAGGATTGAACAAAGGAGTTTCATGCATGAAAATTGATTTACCAATCATTATTTTGAATCACTTCCAGAATCATTAAAGTTCCTTATTAATTATCAACTCTGCGTCCTTACGTCATTGCATGAGTGTGAGAGAAAATTAACCTGTGCGTTCCTCCTCCACAAGAATTAATCCCCTAGACAAGTGCATGTAGCACCGAGCCTGTGTTTTTCCAGAACACAGGAGGAGCAACGTCACAGAAATGGGGGCTCGTCCATAGATTTAAGTCAGTAATAGTAATTGAAATTTTTCTGTCATACAGAGTAGACACTCCCTTTGGTTGAAACTGTTGTGTTGTGTCGTGATTTGTCACTCATCATGCATTGATAGAATTGTTGGTGGTACCTTCACGCATGAAACTTTGCTGACTGCATTATTCTTATTGGGTGAACTTAGTTTGAAGTTACCCTGTGACCTTTTGTATTGCCTGTGGATTATTCCTTGTGTTGCGATGGCTAGAGTGGTAGAGGGTAGGCCTAGCGTCAAGGATATTTTGTCACTAGACAGGGCAGGGCTGGATAGTTTAGTGGAACAGTTTGGTTTGGAGGTGAGCGGAGGAGCTACGAAGGCGGTGATACAAGAAGTGTTAATTGACTTCGCATTGGGAGCAGGTGGTGAGGATGAAAGTGAATCGGAAGTGTCAGTACCTGAGCATGGGGAGACATCGGTAGATGCGTCAGTTCGACTGAGAGAACTGGAGTTGGAAGAGGAACGTCTGCAATGGGAGAGGGAGAGATTGCAGAAAGAAAGAGAGGAGAAGGAGAGGGAAAGAGAGGAGAAAGAGAAAGAGAGAGAGAGAGAGAGAGAGAGAAAAGGAAGTGAGAGCACTAGAAAGAGAGAGAGAGCAACGACAGCATGAGATAGATCTACGACGGATGGAAATAGAAGCTAGAGCGAGGGGGATACCTGAGAGGGAGCATGGTCGGGAGAATGGTCGAGGACAGGAAGGAGGGGTAGACATGAGGAGATACCAGGGTGTCCCCAAGTTTTCAGAGGGAAACGTGGAAGGGTTTTTCTCCACTTTTGAGAGACTAGCCACAAGTCTTGAGTGGGAGGAAGAGAAGTGGTACCTCATCCTTGGAACGGTACTCACTGGGCGAGCGCAAGAGGTATACAATTCGTTGCCGCTAGAGGATGTGAGGAGGTATGCCACCTTGAAGGAAGAAATATTGAAGAAATATTGTCTCAATCCAGAAGCGTACAGGCAGCAGTTTAGGAAGTGCCAGAAGAGAGAGGGAGAAACTTTCCGGGAGTTTGCTTTCCGGTTGCGGAATTCGTTTGCCAAGTGGGGGAGGGCTATCGCTGCTATGGAAGATGTAGAGAGACTGGTGCAAGCGATTCTGCTAGAGCAATTCGAGGATTCCATAGGGGACGAAATCAAGGTGTATTTGGGGGAAAGGGATGTAGAGGATGTGGACCAGGCAGCCACCCTGGCAGATCAGTATAGTCTGGTGCATGCCAGCACAGGAATAAAGAAGGACAGAGGAGATAGAAGACCGCGAGTGAGAGAGGATGAGAGAGCTGTCGTTGTAGGGAGAGAGAATGGGCCACGAGCGAGAGAGGGTGACAGAACTGCCTTTTTGGGGAGAGAGAATGGGGGAAAAAGGAAGGAGGAGTTCCGACCTAGAGGGGAGCAGACAGGCCCTTCCAAGGTCCAGTGTTATAAATGCCAGAGGTTTGGCCACTACGCCAGAGACTGCCGTCGTGGTCAAACCCATGCTATGGCGTGAGCAGGTGTAAAGCCCTACCTGTGTTGATTAAGGTGTGAAGCCTTATCTGTGTTGATCAAGGTGTGAAGCCTTACCTGTGTTCATTGAGGTGTGAAGCCTTACCTGTGTTGCTCTAGGTGTGAAACCTTACCTGTGTTTATGAAGGTGTGAAACCTTATTTGTGTGGATCAAGGTGTGAAACCTTACCTGTATTCATTAAGGAGTGAGGCCTTACCTGTGTTGCTCTAGGTGTGAAACCTTATTTGTGTTGATTAAGGTGTGAAACCTTATTTGTGTTGATGACAGGTGTGAAGCCTGCTTAATTGATGATGAAGGTGAGAAGCCTCATCAAAGGTGAGAAGCCTTGTGAAGATGACAGGTGTGAAGCCTGCTTAATTAATGATGAAGGTGAGAAGCCTCATCAAAGGTGAGAAGCCTTGTGAAGATGACAGGTGTGAAGATGACAGGTGTGAAGCCTGCTTAATTAATGATGAAGGTGAGAAGCCTCATCAAAGGTGTGACGCCTGATTAATTAAGAGATTGTGGGTGAGAAGCCTACTGAAGGATATTTTAGGTGCAATGCCTAATTAAGTGTTGTGGGAAGAAGATATGCTTCCTATTAGTGTTATCCCTTTGAAGGGTATTATGTTGAGCAGAGTATAGCTCATTGATGTGCAGGTGATCCCCCTGTGGGTACGGGGTTGTTTAAGAATTGTCCCACCGCGTCCCCTACGCGATTCGTAAGAGGCGAATAAATAGGCGGATCGTCAGACAGACGATAGTAGTTGTTGTAAATTCCTACTGTTAGAGAGGAAAAGGAACCTCTTTTTGTTCCCTTGATTTCTGTAGACTTACCCTGTAGAGTTTGCAGGGAGAATGTTTTTTTTTTGGTTGTCAAAGTGGTGAAGTGTATACCGAAGTTTTGACATGTTTTATGTTGAGTGGCTTTGCTGAAAGCGAATTGGTTTTGAGACCGGATGGACTGGTAGACTGCACTGAAGTTTTTGCAGCAACAATGCTGATGATGAGTTGACAGCCCCAGACGTTTTCTATCATGTGTCAACTGACTGAGGCACGACCAAGTGCTAAGAATTTTGCTTTTGAGTGGAGACTTGTCTCTCCCAAAGTTTTTGTATGAGTGGCCTATGTTCTAGGAAGTGATAACGTGACTATCTGATGTGCTGTCACATGAATAGAGTTATGAATAGTTCTTCTCATTTGAGTCTATGTTTTGAAATTTTCTTGTTAAACTCAGTAAGAAAATTTCACTTTGAAGGGTGGGGGAGTGTGACAGATTCGTGTTTTACCCTCAACTCTGCAGGACCCACCAAATGCCTCCGTCGACACCCCCTTCGACGCTCCAAAAACAATCCCCTCTTGGAGCAGCCACCGGGTCAACTGCCCTGACCCCCTTCAGCAGAGACAACCACAGGGTCACGCCGCCCTAACCCCCCCCCCCCCTTCATGATCCCTCCACAGAACGGACTCAGTGAACTCAGATAAGTTTTAACATGATATGAAAAAGGCTGGCTGGCTAAAATTAGGATTGAACAAAGGAGTTTCATGCATGAAAATTGATTTACCAATCATTATTTTGAATCACTTCCAGAATCATTAAAGTTCCTTATTAATTATCAACTCTGCGTCCTTACGTCATTGCATGAGTGTGAGAGAAAATTAACCTGTGCGTTCCTCCTCCACAAGAATTAATCCCCTAGACAAGTGCATGTAGCACCGAGCCTGTGTTTTTCCAGAACACAGGAGGAGCAACGTCACACCTACAAAGCCTGATAGACCGTGACTAATCATGCAGTCAATCAACCTAGGATGGAACGCGAGATCCCTGCTGCTCTGAAAACTGCACAGGCGAGCGTCGTACCCCCTTAACTCACACGCTGCTCATATCAAGTGAGAGTCGAACTACTGTTGGACCATAATGCACCTTCTACGTCAGTGGGCGCATGCGCGTTGGCCTCTTCCAATGGCCGATACGTCCTCGCTATGAAGTATAAACCGGAAATCTTTATTTTTACATGGAATGGTCATGTGGTTTAAAAACTTCATGTAAACTTTGTTTGAGAAATACACGTACTGAGGAAATACCCCAGCCTGACACACTCCCTCAGTTCATCACAACGGTCTTTTAAAGCGGGTTTTGTTTTCCTGCTGAGAAAGCAACGATGACAAGTGAAGAATTCTGTATTGTTGTTTTCTATTACGCAATGACGGTTCTCGCCATATTTTGCTCTTAGCCAGAAGGAAAATGAGTAGAATTCATTCAAAGTGTATCAGTCTTTAAAGAGGGATTAATAACTGTTTACTAGCGCACGCTTTTCCTTTTAGGTAGTCAGACCTTTTCCCGCCTTCCGACCTCAGCGCATGCTTGGATATCAAGGAAACCTATTTCTGGAGTGGGACTGAAATCGGTACGTTCCGTTCTCGAAGCGGACCTTCTGTGTTTCAAGCAATTTCAAACACTAAGTACACACGTAACATCAGCTTGATACCACAATCAAATTCTCTGTTTGCATTCGTCCGTCAACGGATGTTTGCAAGTTTCTTCTTGTTTTTTCCCTCTGAGATGTTGACGTTTATTTGTCACGGTATACACTCTGAACCAGCTGTCCACACGTGCACACCCACAATCTTCCCAAGCAAACACTGCCTCAAATCCATAATCCCTCCCAATCCTCATTCTCATTCTTATTTTGTGTCTCCAACTCTTAATCATCCTCCTTCTTTTATTCACTGTGCTTCAGTTCCTTCTATTCCTTAATGTTCTGTCATCTCCTCGCTATGTGGGTTGAGGGTAAGAACATTCTATCTAGTCCACTGGAGACTTTGTATGCCGGCGAAACAGTCTCTAGCACAGTTGACATCACGTGATAGAAGGATTTCGTCCAAAAAATTCAAATGAGGGTCACACGAGAGGCTTGTGGGATAGCCGATCTGCTTCCTGACATACGTCGTTAAAGTAGTTCTAAGATTATTTCACACAAAACTCATAACTTACTTACTTTTGTTGAGGCAATAAACAAGCGTTTAATCGATAAATGTTTGTGTTGAAATGGAAACAAGTTTTAACATCTGAATGATTTCTGTAAAACGTGGAGAGCAAAATAGTATCAGAACGAACTATTTTTGGCGCAATGCTGTATTGCGAAGGGTCAAGTTTATTACCCATTCATTGCGAACTGTGCCAGAGTCACGTGACTCGGGTTCACAGAATGGGATAAGAATAGACCCACCGAGCCTCCCCTCGCGATTCGTTAAAGGTGAATGACTAGAGAAATGGAGACCTGAGTTGCTTTTAATCTAATCTGCTCAGTTATCATCGTGGTCAATGGTCTCAATAACCTACAGAGACTGAAAGGCTTTCGTCTGTTTGCTTCACATCTTCCCCTGTGCGATAGGTGCTGAGAATAGACTTACCACATTTCCATGCGCGAGTCGTGAAAGGGGCCAATGACTGTGGAAAAGCAGCAATCTTTACGTGATTAAACTGTAATCAGTGTCAGTGACTTGCGTATTTACTGGACTTGCACAGCCTACAGAGGATGATGGGCCGTAAATTCCCGTGTATCCACTTGCTGCTCATCGTTCTCCTCCTTCTCCAGGTTCTCCTCCTCCTCCTGGTTTTCCTCCTTCCCCTCCTCCTCCTGGGTTCTTCCTCTTCCTCCTCCTCCTCCTCCTCCTCCTCCTCCTCCTCCTCCTCCTCCTCCTCCTCCTCCTCCTCCTCCTCCTCCTCCTCCTCCTCATCCTCCTCCTCCTGGTTTCTTTCTCTTCTTCTTCTTCCTCCTCCTCCTCCTGGTTTCTTCCTCTTCTTCTTCCTCCTCCTCCTGGTTCTCCTCCTCCCCTTCCTCCTCCTGGGTTCTTCCTCTTCTTCCTCCTCCTCCTGGTTTCTTCCTCCTCTTCTTCCTCCTCCTCCTGGTTTCTTCCTATTATTCTTCCTGCTCCTGCCCCTCCTGCTTCTCCTGCCCCTCCTGCCCCTCCTGCTCCTGCTCCTGCTCCTCCTGCTCCTGCTCCTCCTCCTCCTCCTCCTCCTCCTCCTCCTCCTCCTCCTCCTCCTCCTCCTCATCATCATCATCATCATCATCATCATCATCATCATCATCATCATCATCATCCTGGTTTCTTCCTTTTCTTCCTCCTCTTGGTTTCTTCCTCTTCTTCCTCCTCCCCCTCCTGGTTTCTTCCTCTTCTTCCTCCTCCACCTCCCTCCCACCCTCATCCTCCCTCCCCCTCTCTCCCCCCCTCCTCCTCCCTTCTCCCCCTGCTCCCCCCTCCCCCTCCTTCTCGTTGTTTCTTTCTTCCTTATTTTCTTTTTGTCCACAAATCTCCCCACTGCCCTTACTTTATTTCTGCTCCCCTTCCCCCATCTGAAAGCTCTTCCTTCCTCTCATCCTGCCTGTAACTTCCGCGTCGAAGTCTCATATCTGTCAGCATTTTGCATCTCTATCCCACCACCTCTTACGCATCCCCCCAACCAGCGCCCTTCTCCTACCCCCCCCCCTCTCTCTCTCTCTCTCTCTCTCTCTCTCTCTCTCTCTCTCTCTCTCTCTCTCTCTCTCTCTCTCTCTCTCTCTCTCTCTCGGTCGTCATAACCATGTCCTCCTACTCGATCGATGGGGGAGAAAGATAATGCTTCATGTCAGTGAGTAAATATGTCATGAGTGAAGTTTCAGCCCCTGCATAACCTTTGAACGCAATCCCTTTGGGCAGAACCCCTTAGGATATTATGCTCGCTCACGCAAGGCAAACGGACTGCAACTCTGTGCCTGTTTACGGACACACGTGTCTGACAAGGAAGGCAAAGACCTCCTCACACGCGGCAAGGTTTAGTGAAAGGACAAAACATTTCTTTGTGTCCGGTAAAACAGTTAAATGAGAACGGGTATGGGGGTGAGGGGTGGGGGATGGGGTGGAACAGACGAGGGCATTGGAAAGAAAAAGCAACCTAGGACACCCGTGTGGTTCTGGACAACGATGCCACTAGACTGTATTTTCACATTAGAATTAGAGTGTTCATAAATGTTTATTCAACTACCCCATAACATCATGCTCATATTGATCGTGGTAATTCTTTCGATTTATAACACCGCAACCAACCTGTTCCCCACAAACAAAACGAGAAAAACGCCCAATAGTGTGAAATCGCATCCTC
>JAWQFJ010001661.1:77500-90000 GCA_034096865.1 Theodoxus fluviatilis
TTAGAGCCCGAATGGCGGAAGCGTCCCGGAGCAGAAGTCAGACAAACTCGTGTTGTAAATCGCGTGGCCTGCACCTCTCCACCATTACGCTATGCAAAACTGCGTAAGCCGCCCATGACTGAGTACCTCGAGATAACACGCGTTTTGGACGGTACTAATGTTCTGCGGCTGTTTTGCGGACTTAGCCCAAACAACAGACAAGCATATACGATTCGCGGACTCCTGCCAAATCTCTCTCGACTTTCCGCCAAAATACACGAAAAAGAGGCGGGAGCAGTAACTGCGAATATTTATCCACATGTATTTTTGTGCATCTAACCAGTTTTGACAGTGTTGTTGTTCTGGAATAATAAAGTATCATTTCAGGTAACTAGAACCATTCAAAATGAATTCGAGCATAGACAAAACATACAGCTTCGCTTTTTGTCATATATACATGTAGGTACAGTGTCTGCATGAAAAACTATCTTCTATTGTCCCATTAGCTCCTCGTCCTCACATTTGGAGCAGGCATCATTTTAACGCAGGAATTTGTGTTGTTGTTTTCGACGTGAGGAGGAAGGCGGAAGGGGCGGAATGGGGTACAGGGGGATGGTGGGGGTGGGTGGGTGGGTGGGAGAGTGAGGAAAAACTCTCCAAATCCCGTCAAGGAAAGTAGAACACAAGTACAGCCCATACAACAGCAGTCACATCCGAGAATCGCTCCCCGGGCGAACGATTGATGGGAGTTTGTAGATCGTATATTTTGATTGTCTGGAGCTTCCCCTACGGTAGACGAGTAAACCTATCACGTGGTTTCCTGACCTCTAGTCTCTTGCCCCGGACTTGACGTTGCCTTTCGGGGCTACATTCAAAACGTCTCTTTCCTTCGCACGAACAGGAAGTTAAGTAGCTTCTGTGTAGTTGCAATCTTTCTGACTATCTTTCCTCAGGCCCTCCAAGTCGACTTCGCTTCCGCAATGATTTGTTTCCCCACCTTTGCTCCGACCTTGAAAACGTTTCTGATTTTTTTTCCTGTGAGGAAAGCTGTATAGTTTCATCATGCATTTAATTCTTTCGTATTATTCTTAACATTCTTCCTGTCTTTCCTTTTCCCCGTACTTTTCTGGAATACACCTTTACACTTTGCCTACGTGCGACATTAAGATGTTTTCAGCGCCGTGGCAGCATCTTTCCGTACCCGCCTCTCTGTGTTGATTTCCTTGCAGTTCTCCTCTCATTATGAATACCTTTCCCCACTGCATATCTTTTCGAAGTATCGCTATTGTGTACATCCCCCTCGGCACTAGGTACCTTTTCTCTATCGATAGCTATCGTGAGTTAGGGGTAAGAATAGGCCCACCATGTCTTCCAACGCGATTTGTAAAAGTTGAATAATTACGGAAAACGAGGCTTGATTGCACTTAATCTAATCAGCTCGTTTTTTTGTGGCTGATGGCCTTACATAGACTCCAAAGACAGATAGGCCGTAAAATGTCATTCATTTATATATTCATTTATTCATTCATCCATTCATTCATTCATTCACTTTCTATGCTTCTACTGTTTCGTCCCTTCTGTACCTGAGGCGGGTTTCCCAGATTATGGATATGCAATCCAAAGCAATCTAAAGCGATCCAAAGCAATCTAAAGCGATCCAAAGCAATCTAAAGCGATCCAAAGCATTCCAAAGGAAACAAAAGCAATCCAAAGCAATCCAAACGGCGTCTTAAGTATTATTTTTAAGTGATCGTTGCGATCATACAGGAGTCGATATGAAAACTGGACAAAAAAGGCATACATACAGTGGCTGGGTTTAGAAACGAATTTATTACATGAACTGACTGATCAGACGTTGTATATGATTGCAACGATCTTTCCTTTTTTAATCCGAAAATGACTGGATTGCTTTACATTGCATAGCCATGGTCCTGGGAATCCCGCCTCTGCTACCAATTACGAGTTTCCGAGATTTTAGTTTTAACTACCCGTTCAGAGAATCAGCCTGCAACACATAATTCACCTCCATCTTTGCCTTGTTCTATCATTTATCTTTCTAAACCAAACACACACACACACACACATCTTGCCCCTGTCCTTTATCTCTCCCCATCACCCACACCCCACCCTATCCGCCCTTCCCATCCCCATTCCCCACCCCTTAACATCGACTCCCCCACTCTCACCTCACCACCACCACCACCACCTCACCTAGCTTACCTTTACCGTCCTATCATCACATTCATTCTGCCTTATGTTCCCTTTGTCCTTTTTTTCCGTCTCGTATTCTGTGGGTTGACGGAATGAGAATAGACCCACCGCGTCTCCCCACGTGACCCACCGCGTCTCCCCACGTGACCCACCGCGTCTCCCCACGTGACCCACCGCGTCTTCCCACGTGACCCACCGCGTCTCCCCACACGATTCATAAAAGGCAAGTAACTAGAGAAATCGAGAACTGACCAGATTATTCTAAAGAGCTCTAGTAATTTTTGTCATCAATGGTTTTTCCATAGCCTGCAAAGACTGGCAATCCTTAAAATTATATTTATGCATTATTGATTATTTCGTCCCGTATGGGCGAATTACTATCAGTTTCCTTCATGTAATGCCTATGCGGTGGCAGCTTAACCCTCCGAGTCCCTGAGATAAACTACAAACATTACTGAGAACAAATCAAACAGAACCCACATGTTTTTGCTCACTCGGACAATCTGACGAGCGCCAATCACCCGGGTTTGGGACTGAGGGGCCTGAAGTAGTGGACATGCTCGGGGGAGGGAGGGAAAGGAGGAGAGGGGAAAGGGTGGGAGAGGAGAGGAACAAAAATCTGTACACACAAAAAAAAGAGAGCTAAAAAAGTTTGCTGGCCTGGGACGTCTGGCTAGCGCGTCACAAGAGGATCGGGGTGGGGTTGGGGGGTGGGGGATGAAGGGTTAGTTGAAGCAATGGGTTAGCGAGAGGGCGGGGGGGGGGGGGGGGGGAGGGGGGGGGGGGGGTAAAGAGTAAGAGAATGAGATGGAGCCGCAGCCCAGGCAAATCAAGATGGCGTCTGTCCACTCCGCGCTGACCGCGCCACCAGCACACGCAGACAGCCTGGCAACTGCCAGCCAATGGCTAGCGAGGGTGTGGGCTAGTGTGATTGGTTGAAAATCGATTAAGGCGACCACGTGACTGGGCTGGCGGGTCGATGGGGGCCAGATGAGCGAATGATTGCTTATTGTTGTCATATTCAAGGAGGAGAAAGACTGGGGTCGCCAGAGGTCAGGCCGGGTTTGGAGAGTGAAACGCGAGCTGGATGATGCTACCAGTTTCTACACACTGTCCCCAGACCGCCATCCCTCAGAAAACGGCAGAGAGCCTCACCAGAAGACGCTCTCCATCACAGAGTCTTCTCCGCACATTGCAGCGCCTCTTCAGTCTCCAGAACAGAGTCCCGTCTCCAGCTCCCTAGGGGAGAAGTGAGCAGTGATTTACAACTTGGACAGTGGAGTAGAGCTGGTATAAAAGCAACTCCTGTACTCTATCAGTTGAGCATACTTCCAGCTCCTACTCCTCCCCATCCTGCAATTACTTCGCGCCTCGTCCTGATCACCCTTCTTGTGGTTTCCCTACCCCTGCTACTCCTCCACCTCCTGCTTCTCCTCCTCTTCCTCTTGCTGCTGCTTCTGTTCTTCTCCTGTCATTCTGTTCCTGCTGCTTTTGCTTTTGCTGCTGCTCTCGGAGAAGCTGCTACTGCTGACGCTCCTGCACATCTTGTTCCTGTCCGTCTTGCTTATCCTCCTCTCTCTCCTCCTGCTACTGCTCCTCCTCATCCAACTTCTTTTCCCTTCGTTGCCGTTGCTATTTTTCCTGTCCGTGTCCCTACTTTTTTTTCTGAGCCTCCTGCTTTTCCTTCTGCCTCTCTTCGTGTTCCTGCTTCTCCTGCTCAAGCTCCTCCTATTTCACTTGCTCCTGCTTCTGCTCTTCCTGCACCTGCTCGTGCTTCTTCTACTTCTGTTCCTCCTGCTCCTGTTCCACTTGCTCTTGCTTTTAAAGATGGCCTACAGATGGGTAAAACCATGAAATAGACACCGTTGCAGTACCCCCATATCCATCCTAGCATTTCGCTTTCCAGAAGATTAATGTTTTACAGCTTTCGGACACAGTCACGTTGAAATGCATTTACACACGTGGGCTGACGCGTAGCTGAAAACACGTGCAAACGTGCATGCATCCGCATGGGCACATATACGCGCAAAGTCAAGTGCACGCGAATGCACATGTACGTCCCATGCACGCGCGTACATGCCCACATACATACTCATAAAGATGCTGAAGGACAGTTGAAGTAATTGATTCTTGCATGTACCGACCAGCAAAACTGAACATCGATCCGCAATTGGGTGCATTTGACGTTAGACATGTATGACTATCTGCCAATGATTAGTTTATCAATTTTGGGGATATGCTTTTTAGCAAATTGAAATATACATTGCATACGTTTGTGTCGCATAACTCTGTACGAAGTCAGCTGTGGAAAGACATGAGGCACGAAAAAACTCAGGCCAAATTAACTTGACATCCATTCACTTAATCGATCAGAACTTGTTTCCTTCTACCTGACAATTTACAATAAATGCATGCATGACTATCGTGCATTGAAAAAACAGAATATTTTATTAGAAGATTGTAAAAGAAAATTATGTCTGTCCAGTATCTTTCAAGATGCTGTGATAAGTTGCCAAGCAGTTTGTCTTCTACTCTCATTCGATGACCACACATTGTTCGACGGACAGCAGACGAGAGAGATGGTAAGAAAGAGAGAGAGAGAGAGAGAGAGAGAGAGAGAGAGAGAGAGAGCAGAGAGAAAGGGGGGACAGAGAGAGAGGAGAAAGAAAGAGAAAGGAGAGAAAGACAGAGGAGAGAAAGAGAGAGGAGAGGAGGAGAGTGGAAAGTGAGCAAAGCAAGCGAGCGAGAGAGAGAGAGAGAGAGGGAGAGAGAGAGAGAGAGAGAGAGAGAGAGAGAGAGAGAGAGAGAGAGAGAGAGAGAGAGAGAGAGAGAGAGAGAAAGAAAGAGAGAGAGAGAGAGGGAGAGAGGGAGAGAGAGAGAGAAACAGACAGACAGACAGACAGACAGACAGACAGACAGACAGACAGACAGACAGACAGACAGACAGACAGACAGACAGACAGGCAGACAGACAGACAGACAGACAGACCAGACCAGACCAGACCAGACCAGACCAGACCAGACCAGACCAGACAGACTGACAGAGGCAGAGACAGATACAGAGACAGAGGGCTAGAAACAGAGAGATTGAGCCACAGAGAGAGATAATCAAGACCGACAGAGAGAGAGAGAGAGAGAGAGAGAGAGAGAGAGAGAGAGAAAGAGAGAGAGAGAAAGAGAGAGAGAGAGAAAGAGAGAGAGAGAGAGAGGGGAGAGTGAAAGAGAAAGAGAGAGAGTAAGAGAGAGTGAGAGAGAAAGTGAGTGAGAGAGATAGAGAGAGAGAGGGACAGGCAGACAGATAAAGAGAGGTAGGAAGGGAAGGAGAGAGAGAAGGGGATGGAGAGAGAGATAGAGAGAGAGAGAGAGAAAGAGAGAGAAAGTGAGTGAGAGAGATAGAGAGAGGGACAGGCAGAAAAAGAGAGGGAGGGGGGGGGAGAGAAGAGAGAGAGAGAGAGAGAGAGAGAGAGAGAGAGATTGAGAGTGAGAGAGTAAGAGAGATGAGAGAGTGAGAGAGAAAGTGAGTGAGAGATAGAGGGACAGGCAGACAGACAGATAAAGAGAGGGAGGGAGGGAGAGAGAGAGAGAGAGAGAGAGAGAGAGAGAGAGAGAGAGAGAGAGAGAGAGAGAGAGAGAGAGAATGAAAGAGAGAGAAATGACTGAAGCTAGACTGAGGCAAAATAATGTGGAGATAAATAACATAAAAACGTGAGCATACCACAAATCAACATAAACGTTTAATACGAATCTTTACCGCCGTCATATATGCAGTGTAGAGCAGAATTTATCCAAGCACATGTCAAATCTATTCTTTCAGATGGAAGTCGATCCCCTGTACGATGCAAAAAAGGGAACTTTACCCAAACATAAAGGGGTATTCAGTTGAAAAATGCGTTGTTTGTGATCACTGAGTCGGACGAAGCTGTATACGCAGAAAAGCAGCATGGGAGAGTCAGAAAAAGTACGGTGCCCTGCAAACAGCTGTCACCTGCGTGTGTCCAAGTCGATCCCAACACACAGATATTTCATGTGCGTGATGAAAGCAAATACAAGCTGCTGCCGCGAACGCAAAAATCGTTTCAAAGGCACAAAACTGAAGTGCGCTGGATGTGAAACTGGCGCAGGATGCAAAAACGGCTTTGAAGTTGAATTTGCGACTCGAGTCGAGCGGGAAATTCGTCAACAGCTGCAGCCTTCACAGTGATAAGTTAAATGCTTTCAATTCGATCTTTCATAATCTACCCAAAGCGCTGTAAAAAATATGCCTGATGCTCACAACGCAGAGCTGAAACCGAAAGCTCTGAAGCCGTTTTAATTCTCCTTGACATTAGCTCAAGTTACCTCTATCAATTTTATCAGCTGCATGGCACATATTGTTTGGTCTCTTGTCTATTCTTTTTAACATGGCGCTAGTATCGGATATCTCCAGTTTTCCCTTTGAAATGGGCCAGAAAATTTTCATTAATACATACCACAAGAACAGATCTTGAATGACGTGGAAACTGAAGTCAAAAATGCCGAGGCAAGGTCGAATTCTTTATATCCCAATAATACAACCAGTCAAGCCTGAAGATCAAAGGTGCTTTCTGCCCGACTCAGAAGTGTATGGCAATGTTTTGTGTGCCTTTTTCGGTTTTCTTTGTGAGAATTCAAAACGACATATTGATCATCGCGCCCTTTTGTGAAATACTTGCCTTTTGTATGGAAGGGTTTTCTGGCGGGGAGATGTTCATGACAAAAATATATACTGGTGTGTGAATTGGACATTCTTCCGCATATAAATCTGAATATTGTACAGTAAACCATATGTGCGTGCATGCGTGTGTGCACAAATGCGTGCACGTACAAGCGAATTCGTACCTGAAAGTCATACGTTCATATGTCAATCATTTAGCCGTGGTTAAGTGAAACAGTCAGAGACGTTAACCGTCTGAGACATAACCGTAGCGGTTTGCGTGGAATGTGATGTATTGTTGCTGCAAGTGTGACTGTGAATCTCTGTCGAATGTTGTCTCCATAAAGTATCATTCATGAATCCACAGCGAACTTGATAAGCTCGATCACTTTCATGACCCTGAGCCTATGCCAGTCGATGGGACACTCGAGCTGTTTTAGAGAAAAAGTGTGTGTTTTTTTTAAAGTAGCAAAACAGCAATGAAGATATGCTCAGACCTCACGTCTTGTTTGAAACACTTTTTTATTTTTATTTTTAACAGAATAATAAAACTCTGTGTTTGAAGCTGATTTCTCAACTCGCACAAAGACACTATCTAACGGGTCCGCCTGCTTCGCCGAATTGCGAGAGAGGTCCCGGATACAGTGATTCGCAGGATCATCACTTCCGGTGAGCCACTATTTTACAATAGCTGCGCTGTTCGCTCTCCGATGAAAGCTCACTGACTTAGAATATCAATTTGTCAGTCTGAAGAATACTTCTTGATGACAAGTACAGCACCTAAACTTTTGCAATAAAACTAACGGCAACACTAAAACATCACGCGTACATTCCCGCACTGGTCTGGCAAAGGTAAACAAATTGATCGACAATGAATTCTTGCTTCATTACGCTCAAAGTGTCTTTGATTACGAAAGTAATGCACTACTTTCTTTCAATTTTCGAATTAATCAAATGCAGATACACATGAAAGACACTACTATGTGAAAACACGATTATTACCATAGTCCACTGTAGCATTCATTCTACCGGAAGTGATGTTTCCACGACGGTCAAAATGTCACAGAGAGGCCAAATGACAAATCGCGTCTAACCTACAGAAGCTGGCGGTCCCGTTAGTTGGTGTCTTTTGCAGAATAGAAGGTGACGTGATTTGGATTTGGTGACGTAGTGCGTTATTTGTGTGACGTGCTACCTGCAAAGTGAGATGCAGTACATTCAACGGGAGACGTAGTACACAAGTATCTTGTACGCGTCAATTGATCGAGAACGTGTTTAATATACCATTTATTTTGCAGTATTCGGTCTGTATTGTCAAGTTTGCTGTTTTATTGATGAAATTATTTTTGAATATTGTATCCAAAACACGCCTAGCTTAACACTTTTCCTTGAAACTGCTTAGGAAGCGCTGCGGCAGCAGGTCTGAAAAGCAGGGGGACCCCACTTTTCCTGACTGACGAAGGTGACGAAGCAGCTCTCGCTAAAAACTGGGATTAAGCTTCTTTTTTTTAACTGTGTCCTATACACGTCTAATGCATTCGAAGTATATAGAGGAGTGGTGCTGAAGCAACCAAGGCAAACACGCATGCAACGTCCTACTGGGTCTTAAAGGGCCTCAACGTCGCAAATCCATCGTCGTCGCATCTCATCAAATGTAATACGAATGGAGTAACATTCCCCTTGTAGGTTGGTGTTCAGAATAGACCTACTGCGCCTCCCTACCCGGTTTGTAAAAGGCAAACAAGGAACTCTAGACTCGGTTTGCTTTTAATCTAACCAGTTCTTGTGACTTATGATCAATCGCCTTATTTAGACCACAACGCCTGATAGGTCGTAAAACTCATTCCATTCGGTCATTCTTTCATTAGAGTAGCCATAACCAATTTGCACGGGGGTTTTTTAACGTGTGGGATCAAATGACAGCTCCAAGCAATGAACGATGGGATTTATCCGTATGAATCTCTTACTGGAATCCGAGGTTCTCACCTCAGAATCCGGACAGGATTCGAATAATGCACTTTGTTCAATCCTACCGTACATATTTGTCTTTTCAAGGCACTCTGCTCTCCGACATCAAGTCGGCAGGAATGCAGAGAAAATTGTCGAAGAATGTTGATTTGGTGACGGCGTGAGGCAACCAGGATGTTGTTTTGCTTGGGTTATGCTCGATCTTCTGGACTGATTTGAATGCGGTGTTGAACATGAATGATCTGACCCTGTCCCGATGTACCCCGGCAGCCTCTTTGGCTGCTTAAGACTGCCCCTGGCTGAGCTACCGGAGCAGGCCCCGTAGGTTCAGCAGTCAGGGAGTCCAGTTGATGAAAGAGACATCAGGCAGCTTCGGCCGTATGTCACTCTAATGTTGTGTACAAACCCAGGTTTTGATCAAGAGGCTAATTGGAGATGGTCGTGTTTCTTATGAGAGGTGGATTGCAGCATAAAAGAAGAAGATAAAAAGGAGCAGTACACGCCTTCCATATCCTTCACATGCTCCTTAACAATAAATACAGAGGATCCTTAGAGGCGCTTTGTCCAGTCGCAAAGACGATAACAAAGTGGTTGTTCTGGAAGTGGATGGATGACGGGGATATATCAGGTCCAATTCATTCTCCGACATACCATCCATAACACCTCAATCCACCAGTGCTTGAATGAGCTGAAATGCTCACACTCTTTCACTCCTTGTGGGTTGGGGGTAAGAATAGACCAACCGCGTCGTCATATCCGATTTGTAAACAGCGAACAACTGGGGAATTCGAGAATTGGCTTGATCTTACCTGACCACCTCTGGTGATTTTCGTGATCAAAGGCCTTATACAGCCTGTAAATGTTTATGGGCCGTAACACTTCATTCGCCATTCAATTCAACTGAATTTGTGTATTTTTATTGTTATAAATGGGGGAAGTTGTCACGCACTGCACGTGACAAGTTTTGTTCGACAAGTGCGTTTTCTTTTAGTCAGCATTTCTTGGGGTCTGGGTTTCCACACAGAGACGTTGGAAATCGTGTTGTACCTTGCAAGCATGTCCTCTTTTATAGAAATAACAATGAATTCAACTCTTTCGAAGTACAGTTTGTCATCAGACCGCAGCTGCTCAAAAATTTAGTATACCATGCTGTAACCTAAATTTACACACAGAATTTCACTCAGATTTCTGAAAAGAAAATGAAGCATGCAACACCTTTGTTTGTGTGTAGCTTATTGAGTACATGGCAGCTTATGTTCATATTAAACTTTCACTCGTATCTCATACGAATGATTCAACAATGAAGTGGTTCAAGCAGTATCAAAACAACAAACACGCGTTTGGCTGAGATAATCTACATTTAAGAACAGATATGTAAGAGTTACTACTAAAGGTAGTGTGCATTCGTGTTCTTTAGTTCTTCCGAGCATAGGTACATTCTGTGGGCTTACGTCGGTACGAGGCATTCAACGTGTGCAAGAAGTCACTTCTTGTATTTACAAAGGGCTCAACTTTTGCTGTACCAGGTGCTGCGCCTTTTCATGGTCTTTCAAGGCCCCCAAAGATCTGTTTGGCCTGTAAAGAGGATTTGTGTTAGTCAGTGTAGTGCCTTTAACTTTGGAGTGTCTGCTGTACTTTCCATGGTAAATTCTATGATAATCCACATTCAAGTTCTACATGACACATCTTATATTATTGACAAATTTTAATACCTTACAGCCACCAGCTTTCTCATCGGTCGATTCCACGTGAAACAGCTGCTGCCTGACCTTCAAAATGGACCAAAAATTTGGAGGAGAAAAATCGTTTTGGTTTATTTGTTCTGGTGTCAGGCTTATTTCTAACTATTCAGGCATGAATGATGCATGACACATGGTAAGGGATGGTGTCAGGCTTATTTCTAACTATTCAGGCATGAATGATGCATGACACATGGTAAGGGATGGTGGCGAAATAATTTTAAAAAACAGACGTGTAGGTCCTACTCTGATCTTGTGTGCCGTCTGTGAAACAGGCGCGATGGAAGGCTCTCGCCAGAGAGTTGCTCATCATCCGTTCTCCAAGGAGATTTAGATCACTGTCTGTTTTTAAATCGATGCAGTGTGTTTATCGACGTGGTGTGGGGTCTTTTGTCTGGCTGATGCGTGGTGAGCAACGAAGTTTGTTTCGCAAGGCAAATGTTCGACGTTGTGTGCGTTCTAGAAACGACGATTAATAGTACACATGACATGTGTTTCTCCTCCTTCCCTCCCCCAGCTCTTTCGTCTCCCCCCCCCCTTCCCCGTGCCTCTCTGTATATGTTGTCGTCCCCAACCTGCTCCTGTTTTTCTTACGCAACCTCAACCCTTAACCCTTAACCCTCAACCCTTAACCCTTTGACGACTTAAAGTAGATCGCTAAACATATAAATAAAAATCTGGTTTAAAGACGATGCATTGTGCGTTGTTTTAAACTTGGCCAGATTCCAAATTTTTATTTATCATGCCGCCATGCCATATCATGCAATGGTATGTTATTTCATGCCATATCATGCGATGTTATGTCATGCCATGTCGTTATGTCAGAGTGTATGGAGCAAAGTCATAAAGATTCGCCCATGCAACTTTGTAGCCAGGGGTTTCAGTTGAGGAAAGGGGGCTGGAGATTAGGGGGGAGGGGTGGGGAACAGTGAACTGTCCTAATTATGTCAAAGCAAATGAGGAAGATTTGTATTCTAAATAAACAAATCGCAGATGAATCAGGTCATCGATTGCATTGATCGATACCCATGAGAAGATAATAGAACCGTGGTCCTAGAGCCTTCCTTGTAAACTCATCAACTGAGGAACTTTTTTGGAGTTTTGCAGTTTTTAATGTGGGAAAAAGATCAATTGTGAAATGTGCTCATCGTAACAAGTATTCAGGTCTAACTGAACGAGCCACGAGACGAATACTTACGGCACTGGGATCTTCCCCTACTGGTGCCTAGATGCAAGAAGGCGACCCGTTTCGGATAGACCAGATCAGGGTGCTAGACTCCGACCGCAACTAATTCTCCACCCACCCCATATCCCCGCTCATCTTTTCCTCTTCCCCCAATCTTATTCGAAAGTCTCATTCGGCGGTGAGGTTTGAGCAAGTGCTCAAACCGTGTGACTCAGAAAGTGCTCTCCACAACTTCAGTCACTTCCGATGAAATAAGGCAGTCGGCACTGCACGTGAGTGGGCTGTACATTTGAGACAAACAGCAAGATCATTCTGAATGAAACAATGATTTTATGTACAGGCTGAGCGATAGCGAAACGGAGCCGAACTCGATCATATCGGGCGTGGAAAGTCAAATGGCCTGGCAACACAATTCCGCCATGTCGGTGCCACAGGGAGAGACAGACGCACGCGGCGTGTGGACGGGAAGGCTCCTGAGCGGCTGATGGCGGGGTGGCGATCAGGAAATAAAAACGCGTTTGTGGCAATGAAAACAGCTCCTCGAGCTCTTCAAACCCTGTTTGTGACATACATCGCCCCCTCCCTTTCAACCCTCACCAATATCTGGGAGTAAAATTTGCAACCCCCATAACGCTGATTGTACATCAAAAGCCGAGACGGGAGACATCATGAATAAAACTTTCTACGGTCCGGGCCGACCGTAACTGCCGCCATGACGGCCGGAGTCATCGGACAGAAGGCATTT
>JAWQFJ010001661.1:100000-113751 GCA_034096865.1 Theodoxus fluviatilis
AGAGTCTTCAAGAACAAACTGGAAATGGAAGGTTGAAATTCCACTGAACTGACAATGCTGCAAAGCAAATTAGGGAGTGACATGTATTTTTTCCCTTAACATTTCTAGTGGTTCCCTGTAAAGGTTATTCTGATATTTTACTCAGAATTAAACACTTCCACGAGCGATGTCGGAAACAATGTCGACCTTGTTTATCCTCTTGTTTACTTTTTTTAATTATAAATGGTGCTGTCTCGACTCATAATGAAGATTTTGAAATAGCCGGTAGTATCGAACCCATTCGAAGAGAAGTTTTGTTATTATTTCGTTATGTTTCCTTCTCCTTTACAATTCATATTGTTCAACGCATATTGCTACGCGTTTCCCATTGGACGTGCATGAACAGAGGCACATTTTCCTGTTGCGCGATTGGCTATCCGTCCACTGCCGTCGTCATGGAGCTGCTCCCTTCACGATTGAAGTTTGGAAAGTGACTCGTTCCTTCTTAGAGCAATCTCAGCTTTAAAATAACGGTCCAGAAAGTAACGAATCAGTCACTGTAAGAATAATATTCTCTGTGGGAGAAGCGATCCATTTGCTGTTGGTGCGACCGTAAGCTCGTGTTTTGTTTTGTGTGTGTGGGTGGGGTTTTGTAAATCCCAATTTGCTGTCACGTACTCATGATTCCGACAAGAGGAAGGGTGCCTACCGTGTACCACAAACTCAAACGTCGTCGTGCGAGGTTTGTGCATCGGAATGCTAGCAACTGGATTTACGAACATTACGTTTCGTTTTCATCAACACGCTTTGGATAATTGACACACAGAATCTGATAGTGAGCAGATGACTTACTGGAAACACGGGACACAGATGTAAAGAGACGTTGATAGGAAATGCGTTTTCTGCTAGATTTACCGACTCGTTGGGACTTGATGAGTGCGAGCGAGAGATGATCCATTCTCTGCTATCAAAGAGCGTACGTTTTCCCGTGAAAAGGAAGAAGCATGCAGGAGCATGTAAGCACGATTTCCCAGGAGGGACCGAGTCCCCTCACCTTGGCAACCGTCACGTGACTCCCTGAAGGTCGCGACCCCTGCTCGCGCCTGAAAAGAAGTTGGGTGAGATGGACGTGGCGGGGTCAGAGGTCACAGAGAGGAAGCCACGTCGCCAGCAGCAAGCAACACGATCGCCAAAGGAAATGATATTGACACAAGAAAAATCGAAATCAAATATCGTTATGCCGGAGCGACGTGGCAATTTGAAATCCGTGGCCACTCAGAATGCTGTCTGGGCATGATGGGCGGCGCACTCTGCCGGGAGAAAAATGGCGAGAGAGAAATGGCGAAAGAGGAATGGCGGGAAAGAAACGGCGGGAAAGAAGGCGTGCTTGGCAGACATGAGGGAGAGACGTCGAATGAGTGATTTAAATCGACGTCCAACCAGGAAACGCCGGCTCTCTCTTCTGGCTCAGCTCGCGGGCTGAGTGAGGGCCAGGCCCGACAAATTTGATTGGAAGGAGGACGACTTCAGTGGAAGATAGCCATCACACGTATTTGTTGGCGGGGCCCAGTCCGACCACCGCGATTTCCCCCGTAAATAAAAAGTCTCGGCCTGACTCCCACTGCAGTCATAAAGCGCATCTGGGCCGGAGGACGGCCCGGCAATAATTTGATGAAAACGTCGGCATAAAATAAATCATTTTCAATCTAATTTCTCCGCCGGTCGAAAGCAAAACGCGCCGGGTCAGCCATCACAAAGTAAAGGTCACCCTCCATCGTCTGGTGACCTTTCCTGACCGGCCTTGACCCCTAGCACTGTTGGTCCCAAGCTGAATAATGGTCGTCTGCATGGGGAAATTCCCATATAAATTCTATCCGTCGAATTTCTTAGGGCTATGTCGCCCATGTGAAAGGATGTCGCGTCGTTAAAATCCAGCTGCAAATGGCCAACTTCGTTCGCTGGAATGATTCTGCCAAAAGTGTCTGTGTCCACCGGAAGAAAACAGCTACTTGTCCACACGATGAGTCAATTTTTTTTCTCAACCCTTCTACGCCATATAACCCTATTGTGCCACCTTGGCATTTTCCACTGTTCTCATCCCTCAGCCACATTCCATCCTAATCTTTTTTGGCGTAGCACTCCCGCTCCGAAAAAAAATATATACATATGGCTGACATATAATGAGTCTTGGACATGTACCTGGGACGTGCCCAGTCTGTTAAATAACTCATTTCATGGCGTGCACTTTTATGAAAGTCATTTACGCGCTACACGTCACAAGAACAACACTTCTGCGTGAATTGCTTCGTAAAGACCTTGGTCGGAGCACGTGCCTCGCATTGTGAAATTCTCCAAACTGAAGCCACGTGGCTTTGCCCAGAAATACATATGGGTATGTATGAGTGAAGGTATGTACTTCAACACAGCAACAATATAACTAATAACACAGTTATATGTCTTACAGCATCAACTCAGTCGCGGATACACCTCAACATTCTCACAGCGACGCTTCACTACAACAACACACCACAAACATAGTTTAATGCTTCAATACAGCAACTCGTAAAGGCAATATCCCTTCAACCGTAGCGAGACATTCCATCAAAGAGATGTAAATAACACTCACACAGTAAAACTTTGTTGCAGCAACTCTCCAGCATCGTGATACGTCATCACTGCAGGATTTCAATGCATGAAAACACTCAGCACAGCAAAGCATCCGTGCAGCAACAAGTCATCCTACCATAACATCTCCAAGACGAGTACATGTCAGAACAACAAAGCAAGGAGGCGAGGCGATATTGCAGACTATCATTACCATCATATCGGTGTATCGGCCCACAATCACTGTAGCGAAGCACGGGAACTGTCCAACGCAAATCGGCATGTTCAGAGCCAGTAGCTAGGCGCATCTCAGTCCACCTCCTCAACCTCGCGTTATTAAAAAAAAGTGTGTGTGTGTGTGTGTGTGTGTGTGTGTGTGTGTGTGTGTGTGTGTGTGTGTGTGTGTGTGTGTGTGTGTGTGTGTGTGTGTGTGTGTGTGTGTGTGTGTGTGTGTGTGTGTGTGTGTGTTACAGAACGGGAACTCTTCAATCCAGAAGAATTCCTGCTCAAAGGAGCTTCGTGGACAGAAGCTGCAGAACGCCTGCGGAACGTGCCAACGCCAAACTGCGTGGTCAGACAGAACTGAGATCTCTGGGTTCCAGGGAAAGGGAGTGAACGCGAGGTGACGCATGGACACACTGAGTCGTCTGCCCTAGCGTCGAGCTGGATGCCACGGCCTGAGGCAGGGAGACAAGATGGCGGTAATTGGCTGTTTGGCTTTGGCTCCGCAACCTTAGCGTTTAGACCCGCCTCCAGTCACCAAGATGGCAGCCCCAGCTCCCTGTTTCACGGCGAGAAATCCCGAGGCGTTCTCTAACATGGCCGTCTTATGTCGTTCAACAGTGACGTTATTGATAAACCAAGGGACGCAACTCTGCGTTGGTTTCCTCGAGTGAAGTTAAAGGGTTGAAAAGTTACTGGACGACAGGAGAACCTTCAACAGAAGCAAGGCTCTGCTGGGTGTTCTCTTTTGATATCTGTACATTTGGCTGAATAGAGTCGCGTCAAGCTCTAAAAAGGGTAAATATGAAAATGTCAATTTGAACTGCGTGGAGACCGCCTGAAAATGATCATATCAATCTTGGCATTCCTAGATAATCATTACCCTGTCATACTATTGCTGTCTGCGTGACATACAAGTTTCGATCGATCAACAATCAATCCTGAGTTGCGATTTTCGTGGAACCAAGTCCGTGTGCTCTTTTACCGCTGTGGACGTTTTCCGGGACACTTGGTTACCAGTGTTGCTTTTAATTAACCACTTTGCCTCCAGTTCTGTCATGTCATGGGCATGCCTCTCTATTGTTCCTTCCTTGCGAGCCATACTTTAATATGGAGCACAAAAGCAAATGCTCTTTCAGAGGTCTTCTTGTACATATATTGCATGTGGCGCCACTAAGTCATACACTCCGGAGCAAAATACATGCCTTCATCAGGTATAGCAGTTCCACGACTGCTGCCCGAACGTCAAATAAGATGGTGTGCGAACAAAACGAACTCGCGCCAAGTTAAATCTCAAGAATGCCGTTATTCTTTATTGGAATTTGATAAACATCCTTCAGCAGGACAGTCTATTTGCGTGTTCATTGTTGTGGAAAGATTCATGTTACCTTCCGTTTCATATTTTAAAACCAAAACAAAACCCGACACACAATGCGTAGATGGTGTCACATGCATTGTTATCTCTTCGTGGACGGGCTACACCAGGATAATTCTGACCCGGGAAAAATCGCTAGCGCCATTTGCCTGCGTTCACCTCTTACTTTTCCCTTCATACATTGTCCATTTTGGAGTCCGTAGTTCTCCCGCATGGAGCCTTGTGACACTTGCTCTTCCACTCCAGCATCAGGCAACAAGCATAAAAAAGCATCGATTTCTGGGCTAGGAGAAGCCTACACGGCAGTTACACGGGGCGTACCAGGCGGGAAAACAAAGCTACTCTAGGGGCGTATTTGAAGTTGATGGGACAAGAAAGGCATCATTGACACCGCTGCCGTCGTTAGCAGCGAACTTCCTCCTGCTCGGGTCGGTCACATACATTAAACCGCACCACCCCAGCCTAGATTGCAAACCTTATCGATTCATTGGAATCCCCTTTTGAAATAATTGTTTATATGCCAGGCCAGCTATTGACGTAGCCAGTGAGATCACCCACATTCGAGCCTCTTTGGTGAGGGACGCTTTTAAAATCGACCCATATTTTTCTTTCCCGACGCTGCCTATTTCAACCCCAGAATGCAAATATTGATGGACAGTCTGTCGTTTTTTCTCGGCACAGAATTGTTCTCCAATCTTTATCTGGTGTATTTTAAACAGTAGCCATAATATTTTCATCTTGGTGTCGGAGAAAGGAATATCGACGAGTTCAGTTGTGATAAAGTGGTTTTTCGCGCTGGTCTATAAACGGCCTACTTACAGATCATAACCTACTTTTCAGTGGCTGGATGAGTCGTGTTATCCTAATTCCCTCGTCGACAGGCTGTCTGTATTTTTGAACGATTATCTGTTGCGTTTCGACACAACGTGAGAGTCCTGATGCTTGTTTCAGTAGCCATTTTGTAAATACCTACAAATATGAAGTCAAAACTCCAAGATGTCCTTCAGTGGAGACGCAATTGTATCCAAAACAGACTTTTCCTCCTCCGTGACTACGAGATATACACAGTCATTGCGACATTCCTAGACAACAAAACGACTGCAGAATCTTTTCAAGTGCAGGAACTGGTCCATGCCTCATGAAGGTGCAGCAGCGCTGGGCGTGTCTTGTTATGAATGTTTCTAATCAGACGTCTTCTTTACATTTCTTGAAAGTTCTGATGGTCCAGTTTTTTCCACCAAGGAAAACAATCCTTGACTCTTGTGTTTCTGTATAGATAGTTATGAAAAAGCCGATTCTAAACATGTTTGGTATCTGCAATTGACGTGAATATCTTGCATTGCCTGTGCAGAGTTTCATGTGTTCTGCTGCTATTCGTGGAGTGACGACAATGCCAATTATTGAAGAAAAAAAACCCATTGGAGATGGAAATTAAAGTACGTGTGACTTCCACAAAGAATTCCAGAAGAGATTATAGAGTGATAATAATCAACAACAACAACAACGACGACGACGACGACGACGATGATGATGATGATGACTGATGATTGATGATTGATGATGATGATGATGATGATGATGATGATGATGATGATGATGATGATGATGATGATGATGATGATTGATGATGATTGATGATTGATGATTGATGATTGATGATTGATGATTGATTGATGATTGATGATTGATGATGATGATGATGATGATGATGATGATGATGATGATGATGATGATGATGATGATGATGATGATGATGATGATGATGATGATGATGATGATGATGATGATGATGATGATGATGATGATGATGATGATGATGATGATGATGATGATGATGATAGTAATAAGAAGAAATCTATCAACGCCAGGAAGCAGGATCACTTCTTGATCACCTTTAGTCAAAACAGCTCGGACAACCTCGTGACTCAGAGCTCTTTGCTGTAGTTCTATGTCCTAGCAAGTCGTGCAAAGGAATATTGCTTGCTCTTTAGACAGACAAAGGTACCGTGAGGACACGTTAGACTCAATCGGACCCACAGACTGGACGTTTGTCTCACTGTCACAAACACAGCATTTACCCTGACCGCAATGGCTGGGTGATGTGCCCACAGCCCACTCTTTAGCCACGAGACGAAGCACCACGGTGTAGGAGGGACTTGATTTTCGCACCTGTTTCAAAGACACCGCCGCGCTTGCAGATTGTTGCCTTGGAGGTCTTCCTCGGGCGCATAGCAAAGGGATCGGCAGTAAAGCAAGATTTGCCCCCGGCTGTGACGTCGTTCGTGTACTCCGCACTTGGAGAGGCCTTTTGAAGTCAAAAGCTTGCTAGCTGTGTGTCTTGTATCTAAACACGTTTCCGTTGGCTTTTTTTGTTTTAACTATTTTATTGTTTTGTGTTACATTCTCCACTAGTCGCCGGTCGTCCACTTGTCACAGACATCAGGGGCTGCAGTGCCCGTATTGGTGCCTTGTTGACCCATTCCTTCCCATGCTACTAATTTTATACTTTGCTTTGTCTCTACAGGTATAGGGAACAAAACGTTCTGGAGACCACATTAGGCATATCACAGACGTCACAGCCTCGTGGATGGAAAGTGTGACTTTGGATAGCCAGGTTTATTGACCTCTCGTATCATCTCGTATGATGACGCGAGAAGTTGCCACGCACGTATAGCCATGCCCCTCTAGATGAGAAAGGAGCCAATTAGCAAAGCGGTCCATGGTTCGAATTGGATTACCATCCCCCCCTTAATGAGGGTGCGTTACGTGACTGACGACACTGTTCTTACGGTGCACGTCTGTGGGAAAAGTTTTGTCGAGAAAGTTGTTTTCTTGGGTGGAGTTTTAAGACGCCATTTGCTTCATACACTTTTTTTCTGCATTGTTGGGCTTAATATCATGTGTGCCCTGCGATGAAATATATGCCCGCACCTGATGTGAATATTTTGTATTCCGACACATTCGTGTGTGTCTTTTGCTTGACAGAGATTCCAAAATGCAACAGAATGAACTTCAAATGCACGAGGTGCAGAATGACTCGGGGTTGCAGTGCATACGCACCCGATATATTTAAGGATACAAGGTTGTTTTTCCAATCTGAACTCGAGTGTTGATTCACATCCTTCACGTGGCGATCGTGAACATCATGTGCCAGCGTTCGATAGGCCGCAAGGAGACGTGTAGTGTTTAATATGATCGACGAAGCCAGTGAACCTGCCAGTTCCTGACGACGACCGATGAGAGTCTGAAGATGATCTGGCGCCTCAACTTCCGTTTGGCGGTAATCACGTTGCGTGTATCGGACACGGGTAGGGATCTTTAAAGTATTTACGCCCATTACACCATCATTTCGTGTTTACAGAGAAAGAGTAAAAATGATCTTGACATCACTCTGAACGCGAACACAAAATCGAATGCAGAACCCGGATGGCCGGATGGTCGGATAAACGAATTGATGGACGGACGGCTGGCTAGCTGGCTGACAGGCTGACTGGCTGGTTAACTGGCTGGGTGACTGGCTGACTGAATGGATGGATGGATGGATGGATGAATGGATGGATGGATAGATGGATGGATGGATGGATGGATGGATGGATGGATGGATGGATGGAGGGAGGGAGGGAGGGAGGGAGGGAGGGAGGGAGGGAGGGAGGGAGGGAGGGAGGGAGGGAGGGAGGGAGGGAGGGAGGGATGAATGTTTGGATGTTTGGATGGATGGATGGATGGTTGGTTGGATGGATGGATGTATATATGGACGAGGTTGTACAGCCTTTCAGCCTATGTAGTTTATGCAAGGCCTTTGTTGGGTTGTAACAAAGTCAAGGCTTCATTTCCCCACTCATTTGCCTTTTAATAGTTTTATGAATGGCTTAGGGAGACGCGTTCGACCTTCTCTTACCCTGAAGCCAGAAAGGGGACGATACTTAACAACCTAATCCTTTTTCCCTCATCAGTTTGGACCCGTTGGATGTAACGTGTTATACATTATATAGTGGAGACTCAGAAGCTTTTACAGATATGTCTCGTCTGACATGTGTCAAATATTTCCTCTGTAATGTGTGTGCTCGCGTGTGTGTGTGTGCGCGCGCACAAAGACTTTTTGGACAAGTAAGTTGAATGTATGGGTGCGAGGACGAAGATATCGACAAATAGACAGACAAACAGTAGCGAAGTGGCGGTCAACCAACCCTGTTGATCTATGAAGACGTAAAAACTGGGTCCAAGTCAGGCGGTCCTATTTATCCAACGCTCTGCATACATATTTACAACGCCGCGTTCAGACGCTCGGTCAATAGTCGTTTTTCACAATAAACAAGGCATGTCTTCTGTATTGCGGCTCATACTAACACCAACACGCACACATCTGCACGAACAGAGAAACACAGAGACAGACAAAGAGAGAGAGAGATGTAAAACCAACATTGTGGTACGATGACTACGTAACCCTCCCTTTTCAACCGTACCAACATTGTCTTCCACTGATCACCTTTGTTTGGTCTGACAGGCGACCAAACACGAAGTTTGAGATGGAGAATAATAGACCCTGCCTCTTGGAGCGGCGGTTCCCGATTTCCACGTTCCTTCATAGCTCTTCAGCCATTGAAGCAGCCATCTAAACACACTCTCCATTCCTCTCATAACTTCAATTAGCATCTGCCGGCACAACATGGGAGATTGCGACTTGTCCTTTGTCTGCACCTTGGACGGGCAATGGAATCAGGTAGCAACACCAAAAATGGGTCCACTTGTGCTTGAGTGCCCCGGAAAATCCTCACCTAAAAGGCTGGATGTATTTTCGACTCCCAATGACAGAGAAAGATGCTTGTATGTGTCTCAAGAGATGAGTTGTTCCCGTTTTGCGTGGGCGACTCTTAAGTCAGGGTATTGCTGTTGTACACATCAACGTGTAGGTTATAAATAGTGGTCTCAAAATTGGCTCTGACTGGAGTGGATGCTTGTGAAAATAAAACATGTTTTTTTCTTGTCGAGTCTTCATTAATATTCCCATTGTAAACGCGACACTGAAGTATCATAAGATGCTCTTTTTTTTGCACAGCGCAGACAGATGCTCAGAGAAGGAACGCCAGTTCTCTCCTCCTGACAGAGTGCTCTAGCGCGAAGAGAGACATGAGGGGGACCGACTCTGACAGGCCCCAGAATTTCAAGAGGAGCAGATGGGAGGGAAATGCGACCGGAATGGTGCCTTTAAAACACGTCTACGAGAAGGTGGCGCGGCGTACAAAGACATCTCCATCCTGACCAACTCAAAACGACGCTGGCGCTGATAACACCGTCAAGTGCTCCCCCTCCTAAAAAAAGAGAGAGAGGCGGAACGTATGGAAACGCGGCGACGAAAAGACAAAGAATTCCACAGTCTGCAGAGCCGGGAGGGACGGAGTCAGCTCAAACTCGACAGGAACTGCAATCTAAGAACAACAATCTGGAGGGAACATCCCTCAGCAGACAAGGACGAGGGCTGGGGCGGGCATTCCTACGTCTTCCTCAAGCAGACGCGCTGGGACGGTCGGGGAGAAGCTGCTGAGTGCGCACGAACATTGAAGTGACGTTTTGATTCTCTTCATCTGCGGGGCGAATTTCAGGCGGGTTGGGCATGCGTGCCCTGGGATGCGGGGTGCTGGGAGTGTCGAGGTATGGCGTGTCGCCAGACATCGCGCTACAGCGGGGAGGAAAATTGTGCTGCTCCTGCTCGTCTTCGTCAATTTCGGCCCCGCACCTCCAGTGGCGGCCCGGAGAGCAGAGCAGAGGAGAAAGAGCGAAGTGGATGGGTGTGGGGGAGTGAAGGGAAGGGAAGGGGGAGCCGGAGTGCTGTGTTCTCCTCAGCAGCGGACAAACTGCAGCTCCTGTTTTCTTCTTTGTTAACGGTGTACAAAGCGTTTCCTCGTGTTTTGTTAGGGGTGGAGGGGTGGGGGTGGGGAGTACGCATGGTAGGAACAGACGCGGGATACGTATGCACCTACGTGTGTATGTGTGTATATGTGTGTGTAATATGTGTGTGTGTGTGTGTGTAATGTGTGTGTGTGTGCACGTAGGCATGTATACGTATAGAGAAAGAGGTTGGAGAGAGAGAGAGAGAGAGAGAGAGAGAGAGAGAGAGAGAGAGAGAGACGGACAGACAGACAGACAGACAGACAGACAGATAGGCAGACAGACAGACGGACAGACAGACAGACAGAGACAGGTGTGAAACCGAAAAAAGGAAACCGAGAAATAAAAAATGAAACAGAGAGAGAGAGAGAGAAACAGACAGAGAGAGAGAGAGAAAGAGAGAAAGAGAGAGAGAGAGAATGAACAGTGAAAGAATGAAACAGTGAAAGAATGAAACAGAAAGAATGAAACGAAGAGAGAATGAAACAAAGAGAATGAAACAGAGATAGACATAAGTAGTGAGAGAAAAATAATGCAAGAGAGAAAAAGAGGGAAACAAAGATAATTTTTTAATGAAACAGAAAGATAGAAACAGAGAGAACAAAATAGGTAGAAAATGAAACAGGCAGAGAATGAAACAGTGAAACAGATTGCATTAAGAATGAACAAGGGAAGGAAACACAGAGAGAGAGAGAGAGAGAGAGAGAGAGAGAGGAGAGAGAGAGAGAGGAGAGAGAGGAGAGAGGAGAGAGAGAGAGAGAGAGAGAGAGAGAGAGAGAGAGAGAGAGAGAGAGAGAGAGAGAGAGAGAGAGAAAGAGAGAGAGACAGAGACAGAGACAGAGAGAGAGACAGAGAGAGAGGAGAGAGAGACAGAGACAGAGAGAGAGAGACACAGAGAGAGAGAGGAGAGAGAGAGAGATAGAGAGATAGAGAGAAAGAGAGAGAGAGAGAGAGAGAGAAAGAGAGAGAGAGAGATCTTGCTGGGTTTCACTATCTTCCTCTGACATTTAACCATGGCGCTGCTAGTAATTATAAACAAGTCCGAGTACTTCCCCCCTTTTCTCATCTCCCGAACGGGGCAGGGGCTTGGCACCCAGCTTGCCATGGTAGTCGCCACAAAGGAATCTGGTTTTGATTGTGGCTGCCAGATTAGTGCTACAGGGCCACGGGTTCAGAAGTTCAAAGACGAAGCAGCGGACTAGAATGAGTGGAACTGCTGGAGAGCTTATGTGACAGCGTTATTGGAAAGTGCGGTAGTGATGGTGCTTGGAGAAAGACAGCAACTCGTCTGAGAGAGGTTTGTTAAATAAGAGAAGTGCCGGTGTAGGCAGACAAGACTGGGACTACGTTAAGCATAGACAGCAACAGCACAGTCTCTGTGCAGACATCGCTAAACGCAGAGTTGTCTAAAGGTCGTCGTACACGAGGCGATTTTACCCTGGCAATCTCGCAAGCGTCATTGTGGCAGCCAATCACGGCTGGCAATAGTGGAGTGAAGGCGTCAGTAGCGCTCTGCCATTGGGAGATATTTTTGTCAGTCCGTGTGTGGCGTGTGGAATTGCCTCGTGTGCGAGGGCCTTAAAGAACCCGTTCCAGTGGAATGGATGCTGAATGAATGAATGAATGAATGAATGAATGAATGAATGAATGAATGAACGAACGAACAGGCACCTATGCAACACTGGTAGTCTTTACCAAAGCACATATAATAGCATAACAATGAAGCGTTCATAAATGAACATGATACTGAATCCGTCCTCAGCAGCTTTCTATGTGAGACTGAAGTTTCGCTATTATTACTTTCATAAAAGAACGATATATATTTCATCGCCATCACTTTGCTAAAAGTTTACGTCAAAATCAAACACACTTTAATGAAGCTTGGAAAGGGAACTTGTCAACATTTCTGCTCTTGGGTGCTGTCATCTGTTTTATTCTCTGCCAAACGCGATTCAGTTTCCAATAGCTTGTCATTTACTTCAGTCATTCCATGGGGCAAAATTGCATCACAGAAAACACCGACAAGCAGCAAACAAATGTTGTGTCACGAAAGGTGGTATACAGTGTGGAACCATAAAGTCATATAAACGTAATAACATGGGAAACAAAAGTTGTGTCAGGTCACATTGTCACACGTCCATCGACACTTTTGTCAAATATGAAATGATTACAGCACATCTGAATATTAGAGATTACATGTAATGTCAATCAAACATTCGCGTATGATGAATATATTTAGCCTTTTTCACACTTCCCACAACATTCTTGCAGCTCAGCATTGTAATGATGACATGCGTACTTCTTAATGAAAGAAAACCCTACTTATTTAAGAGCTAACAATGATGACTGAAAATTGTTCGCATGGCATTTTCCATCGATATGTGTTTACCACTTCCATCATAATCCCCTCCCAACTGGACTTTTGTAACTGTAGTTTGGAGGAAGTGCAGGGCTGCCAGTTTTGAGATGAGAGAAATTGTTTATTGCAAAGACAGTATTTTCTCAGGCTCTTCTCCCGCTCGGTCTATTTGATCAGGTGCAGTTCCACTTTGTTTTTGCCCTTGATGATTTCAGTCGCACCTGTAGTCACGAGGCGTGTCTGACCAATCAAAGGGCTAGTTCCAAGCAGGCATCACGCCACCGGAAATGACGAGGGGCTCTCGCTTTCGCGCGCTGGCGGAAGGCGGCAGAGTAGGGAGGGGGAACCTTCAAAGTCAAAACGAGACTGGGCGGACATTTTACGGGCGGCATTCTGAACTCGAAGTGACCCTCTACCCGCCTGCTTCGTTCTGGCATTTAAAAGCCAGGGACGCCAGGCTTTCCCAGCGCCATCAAAGAGCTCTTTGGAAGTGGAGTCTGGAAAATTTTACTGCAGGAGAGGCCGCGTTTTAATCAACCGGGCTATCTGCCGCCATCGAAGCGGTGCCTCGTTGGCCCTTCCGTGTGGACCACGAGATAGTGAGTGGAGCTGCTTTGAAACCCTCGTTATGGTCAGCAGTGGTCGTGCTGTCTGCCGGGGGTGGCAAGGCCATTATCAAGGGCGCCTGGCTGTAGTTCACTTGTCCACTGCTAATGGGCTCTAAGGACGGCGCCAGAACGACGCAGACGCATTAGAATCGCCTTTGCCACCAGGACTGAACTAGTCAAAAGGCACGGTTTGAATTTCTAGGAGGGGATGGGCATTTGTGGCCTTCTTCGCCAGGGATCGGTTGTTGGCGATGTGATGGTTCTATGACGCTATAGCAACTACCAGTAATGGATGTTGCTCCATGAATCAAGTACTAGAGCTATGTGAAGAACTATTTTTAATTTTGGAGAGAGAAGGGCAGACGTTTTACTACACAAGAAAGAATCTGTTGAGCCAACTTGCTTACAGGTTCTCTCTATCTAGCCGCAAATGCAAACAACAACAGTAACACACGATATTACAATTGCAGCTATCCTCATTAGTTACACCACCCTCGCCATCGTCAGCATTGTCGTCGTCGTCGTCGTCGTCGTCGTCATCATCATCATCATCATCATCATCATCATCATCATCATCGTCGTCGTCGTCGTCGTCATCATCATCGTCGTCGTCGTCGTCATCCTTAATGACGAAACGAACATATGACACGTAAAGAGACCACGCATCCACATTTGTCAAAAAGTTATCCCTCCAGGTTTACTGGAGGTCCTACAGACT
>JAWQFJ010001661.1:113761-126261 GCA_034096865.1 Theodoxus fluviatilis
CGAAAGGCAGGTCACACGCACAACCATGTGTCTGTGGGTCGACTGTTATCATTATTGCGTGTTCGCACAGAAAACGCTGTATTTGGGGGATACTAAAATCCCATCCAAAGAAAATGTAAACCATGAACAGCATTAATTTATCAAAGCTGTATGTTGAATGCATCAATAGGTCATGAAAGCTCCTACATTTTAAAATCCGAAATGCAAGTCACACGCAGAGAGCTACACATTGAAGCGTCTGTTGCCATAGCTCGGCAAAGGGACGTAACTCTAAATTCTGACCTTGTTTTGCGTAAAGGAAAATCGCTCGAGTGCGTGGTCTCGGTGTAATCATTGCGTGTGGCTGTCAACCCGATTTTTGCTGCCGATCCGGTACTGGATTAGGGAGTAAAATCGGCTTGAAAACCGGTACGTGTATAGTGTATCTGCATTTTGTGACAAACATCTTGCTCGGCGGTACTGTACTCCATGCACCTTAACGGTCTGCGTGATTCGGGTGTAATCTTAAGCTAAACGACGTTTATTGGCAGTATTACACCCGAATCAAGCGGACCACAAAATTTGTGCAGCTGAGTGCGAAATCTGGGTCACGTGGCGGCGTCTATTTTCACGGCTCGTGATTGGCTGGCTAAGACCGGTTCAATCGGGGCTTTTTCACCCTCAACCCCTGGGTTGACCCACGCTCATTCCAGTCCCAGAGCGGAGAAAGCCCAAATGGAGCAGAACTCGCTTGCTTCCCTCCGGGCCAGATTAAAAGGAGTCACAGCTACAGTTTTCAGTTACCAGAACTGAGGCTCGGCAGTGGCCATTCGCAAACACAGACCCGTTTTCATTGTGGTTTCTTCTCTGCATGCCCTTTGTTATCAAATTATGGCGGCCAACATAAATATCAAATGCCTTGCCGTCGAAGTCGCTGAAGTAGGCTACCTTTGCAAAAACGAACCGTATCTCGCAAATTTTGCAAAAAGCACGTATTCTTGTAACACAGACCTAATGAGAGAAAATAAATTCATATGCGTGGCCCATATCCGACAAACAAAAGTGACCGTTGTGCAATATTAGTATCAATACAAGAAGGGAGGGAATATGTCATACTAAAAAGATAATTTACTAACCATGTATCTCGTCTTCGTCCTGCATTTGAGAATGAAAAGTGCAGTCTGTCGTGGTTTTGGGGCGCACTGCTTACGCTTGTGTCCTGCAAAGTCTCGCAAGAAACGGGCTGGGAAGGCGTTTTCCACAGCCTCTCGCTCACAAGGACACGCGAGCTTTGCCGAGGAGGTTTCGCAGGTACTTAGCTACTCCAGCCCGATGACCAAACAAAGCGGAGACCATGTCAACTGGAGTGTTGTTCACAGACGGCAGTGCCTGTAATGTGCGCGTCACTGTCCGATAATGAAAGAGTGTACGTACAGGGAAGTATTTGCTGCTGGAGTTTTAATTTATAAAATGTTGAGGAGTGTGTACATACGTTATTTCTGGACAAACACTGTCCCAACTTATTTTGGTAGCACACACGAAGGAACGTCAATACACCGTTCATGTCCGTTCTCTGAATTATGTCATCTGAATTGGTCCGAAGTGTATCGACAAAGTTGTCTACATGCGCATCTGGGTCATTTCATTTCTTTGACAAAACTGCCGTGCCATTTGAGATGTCACCATGGTATGTTTAATTAATGGAAAAACTGCAGTGGTGTCTGTTTCGTCAGTTATTTCCTCTGACAGCAACTTCTTCACCGACTCTCGCGCCAGGATGCAGCCATGTTCTGTCGGACTTCCGCCTCGCCAATCAATAATCGGCCCTTGTCTAGTGGCCAGCCTCACCTTGGCTGGGTCGAGAGAAATTCTTTGCCAAATTGGCAGGCTAAGCCCCGCGCCCTGCATGCCTGTTGCACCTAGAGAGGCTTCGCTTTGACCGAGAATCTCAACCAAAGGCTATCAGGCTCTTTCTCGTTCTTACTGACATATGCCATTTGGTCGAGATCCTGTGAGACTGCAGCACTCATTCACACTTTAGCGATGATAGCAGAGTGAGAATGCAGCACTGTTACGGGAATCCACACAAACGAAATAAAACAGGTCCCGGGTTACTTACTTGTCTTTATATTTCAACATAATACATGCCCGTAACAGCGGTAGAAAAGAAAAAGAAAAAGAAAAAGAATGTTACATGGGTATATGGTTGAAACACAACATCCTCAATAATCAAATCTTATAAATTTACACCTACTCTTCATCTACTCAACTCCCACGGGAAAAATGAAAAAGCACACGTACAATGTCGGTCAGCCTTCTTATATAAAACATAAAAGCACGTAGGTCAGCCCTCGACAAGTAAAAACTATCCACCCGTGTAAAACTCTCGCACCAACCTTCCAACTCTGCCCGGTCGCTCTCTCTCTCTCTCTCTCTCTCTCTCTCTCTCTCTCTCTCTCTCTCTCTCTCTCTCTCTCTCTCTCTGCTGTGTGTGTGGAGCCGATCTCTTCTCTTCATCTGCTTCTCTCTTCTGTGCTTCGCCTCCCTCAACTCTCTTCTTCGTCTGCTTCACTCTTCAGTGCTTTGCTCTCCTCTTCTTTCTTCTTCTCACCCAGCAGGCGGACCGATCTCTATCTTCTGTCTTCTCTCAGTAGGCGAACTGATCTCTCCCCTCTTCTCTCAGTAGGCGGACTGATCGCTGTCTTCTTGCTCTCTCTCTCTAACATAGCTAGCTATCTTCTCACAACCAACTCACGACCCACCTTTTCTCACTACTACTCATATCTCAGAGCGAACACCGCTCATCACCCCTAGGGCAGAACTCGACTCTCATCCACCCTCCATTTCAATTTCTATACAGTCGTTGGACTACCAACTTCACCAGCAAAAACCAATTCTCTCTCAGGTGAGATACTTCCGAAAACCCATTTCCCCATTACAAGCACTTGTTCACACTTTAGCGATGATAGCAGAGTGATTGCCGCTGTCAAACGGAGATTTCAAAAAGTAATCATGCATGCGCAGAAATATCCGAAACGAAATCCGCAACGCCTCCACTCTGGGAAATGCATGCAGGAATAGCGAGACACTAAATTATCATCGTAGCTTGCTTTATGCACCCATGCTTTTTTTTATTAATAACTGCCGCAGTTTTACACCTCTTCTCGTGGAAGTGTCTGTAACATTTGCCAGTCGTTCTTTGACAGACTTCATGCTATCGAAAGTCTTGGCCCACGTAGACGTTTCGGAAAATGATGGAAGAGGCAGTTTCCTCCGAGCCTGTTGTTTCATTGTCGTGGCGCAACCCCGAGGAATGGAACTCATTTCAAGAAATAGCATGTAGAGGGAAATGTTGATAATGCTATTCAATCTGTTGCATCGCCTTGGTAAAATATGTTACTTGTAGACGCTTGACAGTCAATTGTGGAGCACCGATAAATCAAGGAATGTTGTCAAAGCATACTCACTGACCGTACGACAACCCTTCAGCACTCCCATTCTGTGACATCCCAGTATCAGTCTAATAACGAAATATACAATGTGCAGCATCTTGGTCAAGAATGCTCCGACATTATTGATATGTGATTTCTTGTGAATGTTTCTAAGATAGCTGGAAATATAGTACGGCCAGCTTTGAATATGATAATGAATTTGAAGGGGAAAAAGCAAAATAGATTAAAAGAGCATGTCCCAAATGCGTAAAATACCCAAGAACTTTTCAAGGGTACTCAAGCAACCAGGGCAGCAGTGATGGACAACTTTGTTGCAAAAAGAAACCCCAAATGCCTGTAACTATGTACTACCTCCAGTTTTGCACCATCAATCGATCATTTTTCTCCCTGAGTGAGGAATTCTCCCCTTCGGAATACCATGACTTTTGTATTTTGTTTATTTACAATGAGACCTAGTTTTTCTGAAATTAGTTCAGGTTGTGTAATTGGCACTGGAGCCCTACAGATGTAGTTGACAATAGAACCACATCATCAGCGAACATAAGCAAGAATATATGTTTCGTACCGGATAAAAGTTGTACGCCATACCTTCCATATTTGGGTATGTAATCTGCAAAATACGTCATATACAGATTTTTTTACATGGGCGACTCGACGGCGCCCTGTCTCATGTCTATAAAACATTCACAGATGTCTGACGACAACCCGTCCCAGCGGACATATGCTTGAACTTGAGAATATACTGCTCTGATCAGTTAAAAAAAATTGTTGCGACACCTTTCTTTTTCCAAAACAAACTTAAGGCATGCTCTATCAACATAATCAAAAGCTTTTTGATAATCAACAAAAGCGGCATCAAGTTTACCATCACCGCAGAACACGTTGCTCTATAACAATGGAATAAAGAGTAAACACATGATCAGTGATAGAGTGATCTGATCGAAAGCCAGCCTGATCAATACAGTGACTTGTTCTCTCATTCATCCCAGTTCCGCAGGCGACTTGTGAGGACAGACATGAAAAGGTTATTCATAATACATAGCAAAGAAATTCCCCGGTAATTACTTGGTTGTTGTTTATCACCCAATTGTGTAGACGGACAATGACACATTGACTCCACTCTAGAGGGAAGTAGTGTCAATCATACAGAGCGTTGAAAAGTGGTGAGGAACGGGGTGGCATAAGACGATGCCAATTTCCAGTATTCCCCTGGGATTTCGTCGATCCCTGGGGCTCATCTGGACTCAAGCTTTGCTATTGCCTCCTGTCACCTCCTCTTCAGAGATTAGTGCGTCTAGCTCATCGTCTTCGTTATCATGTCCCCCATTTCACTCTTCATCCCCAGCTGTGTGACGTCTCTGCATACTAAACAGACTTTTAAAGTGGTCTTTCCAGTCTTCAAAGGCAATTGTCGGCACCTTATTACTTGCCCTCGAAGCGGATTGCACCAATGGCCAGAAGGCAGACGATTCTTGCAAGTTATTGATTTTTGTCTGAGAAATACTCTAGAAATATGTATTTCTTCTTATCTCGAGTTAAACTTTTGTATGAGTTTCTGTGTTTTATATAATCATGTCTATCAGTAAGAGCATTCGTTTTCCTAAAGAGAAGAAGAGCTTTTTTTGCCAACTGCTTTGCTTTCCGGTATTCATGATCAAACCACTTAGGCTAATCTGTATCTCTCCCGTGCTCTCTTTTTACATTACAGAGCAAGCATTCTGCGCCATTGCGCAATGTCTGGACAAACATGTGCAACGGAGACTCTACCTCTGTATCTAGCATGATTCCGACTAAATTCTGTTTAACATCTACAGATTTGGGAGAGAGAGAGAGAGAGAGAGAGAGAGAGAGAGAGAGAGAGAGAGAGAGAGAGAGAGAGAGCGTCTATATCATAAGGTCGCAACAAGTGAACACAAACGGGAGCAAATTACTCAGTAGAGAAGCTTTGAACTCGCCTTTGTGTTTGATCGATAGACGAGCATAGTGACTTTCGTGGAGGGTGGATATCGAGCGGCCCCAGCTTTATCTTGCTCTTGGTCGTCTTCACTTCCTCCAATGATGTGATCTGCTCAAATAGTGCTGCAACATAACATTTTGCTCGGTTGCTCCGCTTCTAACTCAGACACAAAAGCTTCAATGAATGTACCTCTTTTTATTGCGAATACAGACGTGTTTTCTCGAATGCCCAAGCCACTGCCTGCATCTCATTCATAAATAAAGTGGCCAACTGAAATTACACCGAGTTGCTCAATATGTAATGAGGTATTTCCACATCCCTGCAGTGGCGTGACTCCACTGTGAGGGTGTTTACACGTCGCCATGGGATACGCACAGCTGATACCTGGCAACGCTCACGTGACGCAAGTTAGGCGCAGCAATTGGCGGCAGGGTACCCAGCCACTCAAAGTTTCCGGCCGCGAAGCTCAGTGCTCCTCACTTACCCCGTGTTGACAAGCCACCCAGTTAGCCACCAGGTGAGTCTACCACCCCCTTTTACCTTCTGCACAACTTTCACCTCATCAGCTGGGTCATTCCGAAATGCCACGCGTTGCAATCGTACATTGATTTTTCACACGTAGCGTCTCTGGTGTGGTCATGAGCTTTTTCACTGCAGCTTCCCCGCACTTGTGAGGGAGCATGGGAGAAGGAGAGAGAGAGAGAGAGAGAGAGAGAGAGAGAGAGAGAGAGAGAGAGAGAGAGAGAGAGAAAGAAACGAACGAACGAACTTTATTTTATAAGGGTAGTGAATTAGACAGTATTGCCTTTCTTACATTCAGCCCTTAAGGCAAAATATTCACATGTGGAGAGAGAGAGAGAGAGAGAGAGAGAGAGAGAAAGAGAGAGTGAGAGAGAGAAGAGAGAGAGAGAGAGAGTACAAATACAAAGAAAAGTAGGCAAAGAGACCTCCTCATGAGCTAGGAGTATTTCGAGGAAAATTGCTAGGAGTGATGGCTAATGCTAGTATATATATATATATATATATATATATATATATATATATATATATATATATTCAAGTTTCGATGTGTATCGTTATGTGGCAAACGTCCCACTCTATGCTACGACCACCAAATAAGATAGTCCTTTTTCCGCATTAGTGAACAACACTTGTTTTTGCTTGGACGAAATGAAGGTTTCGATATATCCAAATGCATTGCCAACGTTTGCTTAGCATCCTCCTGTCAACCTATACGACGGGGCGGCGGAATGCGACAGAGTGATCTAAACTGTGACGATTGCTGATCCTTCTGTATGATTTGCAGACACAAAAAGCGTTTTTTTCTGTGATGTTTCAAAGTATTGTTTCGAGGCAGTTTCAATAACTTGCCACAGCCACATGGCCTCCAACGAGACGTGAGTCCATACGAACGAAGTATTTGTCACCTGTCGATGTAGAACGACGGCCTCATAGTGGAGACAGGCAGTGGTGAACTTGCGAGTCAGGAGTGAAAAGGTGGGCTGACGTAGTGCATGGAGCCTGAAGAAGAGAAAGAAGCTGGCTCGAAAGCTTGCGAATGCTGGATGGAGTAGGTGATAGTGGAGTGGCAGCTTCGAGCTTTTCTTCCTGGGCGTAGTGATAAAAATTCATAACCACAAAATCCATGACAAGATGTTGCGCTAGTTCTACACTGGTTTTTTCCTATGGGCACCATTGTGTGACGTACGTGTCCCCCACCCCCCGACCCCCACCCCCCACCCCCCACCATAGCAGCCGTCTTCACAAAGCAGCCTTTGAATGTGCAAGGAGTGCGAGCGTGCTGGCACAGGTCTACCCATGCTGCCACACCTCGCCTCTCTTGATTCCTCAGTCCCTTAGCACAAACTTCCCGCAGTCCGTGCATTCTGACGTGTGTTGTAAGCGGCGAGTCGAGCGAGATGTCACACAGCGAGATTGGCGAACGCGAGATGCGGCTTAGCAACGGGCAAACAGCAGGCGAGGCGGAAGTGGATTTATCTAATATGGTGTCGCCCGACAGAGCTGGTTTGAAACGAATGTTATTATTGGAGTTTCTTGACGATTCTGGCGGAGATTATGACTGCATATTTTATCGACCCCAACGTCCCCAATGCGACCACAAAATCTCAAGAATTTACAACGCTGTTCTGTGAAATTACCAATCATGATCATCATGATGATCATGTAATGTGTTGATTGTTGCTGCCATACCGAAGCAGAAGACTAAAGTGGAACTAGCGCGGAAAGAAACGAGCACAACTGAAACAAACTAGTAGAATTCCACACCCTCCCTATTCCCATTCCACGTAAAATTACTCAAGAATACTGAAAGAACACTTACGTTTTAATTTTCTGTCCCATCCCTCCGTCGCAACGCGACAATTGAAAAAAGTCCCATCGAGAAACGGGTAGTCGCCATTTTGTTTCTTTGTTTCTAGCCCGCGAGCTGCAGAAAGAGCCACTCGCAGCCTTACAACGGCATGGCTAGCCCCACTTGCGAGATACTCGCATGGCTCGCCGCTTACAACGCACGTCCGGTCTTGCCAATCACTGGGAAGGAGCAACTGTTTGCACAGCCTTCTTTGGCTCTGGGGAAGTTGTTCGAGTGGCAGTGGCATCGTTTTCTACCTCATCACGAGTTTCTGCTTTGATCTTGAAGGCTCCCGTGTGTTTCTGTGCTCCAGGCACGATTATTTGGTACAACAGCAATAAACCGTACAGCTACAATAATTCTGTTTTTTTCTATTCATCGATCAAGAGAACAGAAACAACAAAATGACCACGACAAGGATAGGAAGGCAAAACACACAAAGGCTTCTTAGAATAATGCGGCAAACGTGACAAAAGAGGGCAGCAGAGAGACTAAACATTTACTCTCGCTTTTTGCTCCTTTTTGTTCTTGATTTGTTTGCAACGTCTTTGACATTAGTAATCTTATGTGTCACATGTATATGATAATTCGTCGTTAAAAATTTGAAAAAGGATTGCCTTTGCTGGAAAAAATTACGTGTGTGAAATAATTTTAAATGCAAGCAAAATTCTGTCCATCAAGTGCGCAAAGATAAAAGAAGGTTTCACCATTGGACATTTAACGAAAATGCACGAAGAATAGAAGAGAGGGTTAGATCACTCAGATCGGCTGACAGATGAAACCAAGAAAAGTCTAACCTTCCATAAAGCTAGAAAGTTTTACAGGGTTATTTTCTTATGGTTTTCCAGGTTGAGTGTGGTCGCCATTTGTAACTAGAGAGCCTCGGAGAGTGCAAACCTCCGCCAAGGCAGCCACAGTGGTGGAGGTCTCAGAGCACCTCCTCCATGGCCTGTATAATTCAGGCAGCATGTTCCGCTAGCCAGGCCTGACGCTACCAAGTGTCATTCATGATAGCTCCTGTTTGCGGTTTCTCTGTGGAGCGCACACGCCGGCTTGCAGCACAAGCTGGTCTATGGCCTTCAGCGATAGAATTTCTCTCTAAGGTTGTAATTCCAAAACGACATAACATATAACCTCCAAAACTTAAGAGATTGTTTCTTGGGAAAAACCCTTACCTTGCGCCAAATTTAATCAGAATCGGTTTTGAACGTTTTGAGTCATTTTGCCGAATAAGGAACACAATAACTAACAAATTAACCAACCAACCGACCGACAGCGTAACCTTCTTGGGGGAGGTAATAAATTGCCATGAGCAGAAAGAAGCTTACTTGAAACCAGTGAAAACGTGACACTTTGTATTTTTCTGAATCATAAGTATATGTGATTTTATTAACATCGCCGATTAGAATGAGCTCAGACAAGCCCTCATTCAGTCTCAGTAAGATTTTGTACTAATCACACCAACCTTTTTTCCTCTCCCCATGTTAGAACAGTGCATTAATTTACAGAATGCCTGAAAGGACAGAAATACAACAAATTGTTAACCATGACCTCAAGTAGTCAGGAGTGCATTGAATTCTATCATTGACCAAAATAATGTCATCCCTTCACGCACTTCCAGAAGCCCTCACCCCCATTCTAGTAAACTAGAGATTTCGTCTACCGGCAAAAGTATCTCTAGCACTGTTGACATCACGTGATGGAAGGTTTTCAGCCAATTTATGCAAGCGGAGGTCACACGAGAGCCTTGTGGGATAGCCGATGTGCTCCCTGACATACGCCGTTAAAGTAGTTCTAAGACTATTTCGCACAAAACTCTTAACTTACTCTTGTTGAGACAACAAACAAGCGTTTATTCGATACAATAAAATGTTTGTGTTGAAATGGAAACAAGTTTTGAAATCTGAATGATTTCTGTAAAAAGTGGAGAGAAAAATAGTATCAGAACGAACTATTTTTGGCGCAAGGCTGTAATGCCAAGGGTCAAGCCTATTACGCATTCATTGCGAACTGTGCCAGAGTCAATACTACTGACTCGGGTTTACAGAATGCCCTCACCCCTACCCCTACCCACCCCTTCAAAGTAGAGAGATAGTGTAGTCTCACAAAGGAGAGCACGACCTACTTTTGAAATCAAAGCGTCCTCGCTCCTGGCAACCGATAAACATCGGCAAGGCCGCCATCGTAACCAAGTTCTCGATCAATGCAGCCCGAAACGCAAGACATTTCCTTTTTTGTATCGATCTCTTCCACGCGCTGCTCTAGTGCCCCGTGGAGCAGGAAATAATCACCGGCGACTGCTTTACTTCGACCCGATAATCCGCGTTCGGAGGACTTATTGATGTATTTTGTTGGTATTGTTGTTGCTGCAGCCGCTGCCGTAACTACTGCAGCTACTTCAGTTGTTGTTGTTGTTGTTGGCATTGTCGTTGCTGCAGCCGCTGAGGTAACTACTGCAGCTACTTCTGTTGTTGTTGTTGGTATTGTCGTTGCTGCAGCCGCTGCCGTAACTACTGCAGCTACTTCAGTTGTTGTTGTTGTTGTTGTTGTTGTTAAGGCTTATTATAGTGTGTAAGTTGTCGAAGAGAGTTTGTTTCCGCTTTTCTTGACTCAGCAGGCAATGGAACAAATGTTGTTTTTGGTGAAAATGTTTGCGTCTGTATTGCATAAGCAAAACGTTCGTCTCGGATTGGTTTCTGACTAAGGTTTGAATTCAATACAGCATGGACACGTTGGCTGCAAAAAGATTATGTGCTAAAGTCTCAATAGTGTTATGGTACTGTTGGTCGTCAGAATATGCATCTAATACAACATGTCATTTACCTAATTTACAACCTGGTCTTGACTTACTTATATGGGTGTCAGTGAGTCCTTATATCTTAAAGTAGGGTTGCCCTTTCAAACCATTCCACCCCTTTCCTTTACTCCATACCCCACCCTTTTCCGGGTAAATTTCTCGGTGACACACTGAAGTCTTCGAGCTAAAAGATGATTTTGCTGCACGCCAATAACATGTTGAGGTAGTCTTAGAAAACGCATCACAAGTCGCTAGCTAACTTTCACTGTCAAAAAACTTTATTCCGGAAATTAGTCTACTAGTAATCCATTCTAGTAAACTAGAGATTTCGCCTACCGGCAAAAGTATACTACTGACTCGGGTTTACAGAAAGCTAGTAATCTTCGAATGCAAAACGTACATTTCAACAGTGATTTTAATGCCACCTTCATGTGTAATCAATCTACTACAAGCACAACCTTTAACTGCCATTTTCTCGAAAAGGTCGTTTTATACATGTACAATTGCAATGTTGAATTCAACGTGAAATGGGCTTCGCCTGGAGTAATTTTTTCGATGAAGTCTATTATTTCAAACACAGATAAATAAATAAAATACGTGAATCAGTGAAAATCTCAATTGCAAATGTTTGTTCCCTATGTTGAATTTCCTCAGACAGTCTCACGTTGTGGCTGACAAGTGTCGAAATCGAAATGTCAGCGAGCCTGGCCTTGCTGGGGGGTTTGGTTGCCTTGGTGCGATAGCAAACCCGCACATGCAACTCCACATCATGAAATCGGTGATCGATAACTCCCCAACTGCCTCGTCCTGCATTTGGATCAGTGAGCGCGCGCGCGCGCGCGCGCGTGTGTGTGTGTGTGTGTGTGGTGACTGCGTGTATGTTACCGTTGCTTCCAGTGAGTCTCTGTGTTCGTCTGCCGACTCCTCTTGTCCGTCCGTTTTACTTTAGTATGAGATTGCGTAAGAGATATCATATGACAGCTTGCGTCCCAGGCAATAAGTCGTGGTATTTTTGTCACTGCACAGGTAGTGACGCTTGTTAAGCGCGGCTCTACATTGGTTTGGAACGAGAGACTCAGAACAAACTTCTTTTCAACAGGCAATGAATGTCAACTTCGTAGAAATGAAAGTTCTGTAGGAACGCAGCAAGCTAGACATTTTCAAACACACTGGACAAACATTTCGTGTTTAACAGCATATGGGACCTGGAAGACGAGCACACAGAGTAGCTCGTATCAGGTGTATTTGCTCCTTTGTGCGAGTTTTCTGCAAGTATTGAAGGCAAAGGGACAAACAGGAAGTGCGCAATGCGAAACTCACTCGCTCATCATCAGTTTCGTCCAAAATTCATGGTACACTCATGTAAACTGCATCTGTCCGCGCCCACCGAAACAAACATTTTTTCGTTGCTGTGAATCGAAGTCAGCCATGAGAGAGCGGTGGTGGGCCGTTGCTGGGCCTTCGCTGGAACTGCTTGGAGACATGGAACGTGACTGGACTGACTATTGACTGGACTGCCTCAGCCCGGGTGTTTCACTTCAGTGACACTGGTCAAGAAGGGAAGTAACCTCTGTGGGTCGGGCAAGGACAGGTTCTTGCAGTCCCATCCGCCAGTCGGAAAAGATGAATGACAGTGGAAGCCGAGTATTGTCTTGCTCATATTACTTCAACACCGGTGATATGATGTTGTTGTTGCTGCTGCTGTTGTCTACTGACGGACGGACGGACGGATGAATGGATAGATGGTTGGTCGGACGGACGTTGGACTGAAAGACAGACAGGTAGGCAGGAAGATATATAGATAGATACACACAGACAGGCCGGCAGAAATATAGACAGACAGACAGGCAGGCAGGCAGGCAGACAGACAAATAGATGAATATATAGATAGATTAGACAGATGAGATAGATTACACAGATGAGATAGATTACACAGATGAGATA
>JAWQFJ010001661.1:133761-136261 GCA_034096865.1 Theodoxus fluviatilis
TCAACACTGTTATCGTTTCGTTTCTATGATGCTCTGCAAAGGACATGATAAAGTTGATCCATGGCCTACGGAGATCTTTCCAAAACACGGAAATGCAACCTGCTCCCCCACCCCTCACCCCCCACCCCAACCCCATGCATGTCTTTTGTGATGTGGCCGATGACCCCTAACGGTGGTTAGTGGAGAACCCGCAGAGCGCATGAAGAGCGAACGAAGCAGAAAAGGAACGAGAAAAATTATAGAGGAAAAATGGTTTAAAGCGTTTGTGAAGAGTCTCTGTCCCTGTTTAACAGTAGCAGAAAAGCGAAGAAGGAACATCCTTACACAGGATGCAACACACATTTTGTTTTAGCATGCAACCACGTAAAGAATGCCCGTCCCTCACAAGTGTATTAAGAAACACACACACACACACACACACACACACACACACACACACGTACTCACATGTGCATGCTTGACTGAGTCTCAAACTAGCTTTCTCTCTTGCTTTTCTAAAGCGTCTTTTGAATACACTCGAAGCACAGTACTGCGTAACAGATGAGCCCATCATAAAGCGTGACAGAGTGGTCGAAAATAACTTTCAGCTAAGGACTCTCTCCATTCACTTGACCAATCTCTAGGGGAACACCTTCGATTCGCAGATCGGTCAAGCTGTGCACACAATTTGGGACAAGGTTCGTACAGCTTGAGTCTCGGCACGAGGGTGAAGCAGGGTGGGTGGGTGAGTCGGTCGGAATGCCAGCGTGCAGGAATTTAGTTGACCCACAAGGACTTTCTGGGAGAAGCTTGCAGTTGTGTGAAGATTTCTCATATGCGTGTATCTTCTGGAGGTGACCGAGGCGGCCTTTGTGAGTGCAGGTCATTGAGCTGTCTAAACAGCGGAGTGGTGTGGATCCTTTGCATGGAGCCTTGGACAACCTCTCCCTGCCATGTAGTCTGTTATCGTACTGGCCTATAGATTTGTGGACGTGACCCCTCAGCATGTCTAAACAAGAGGGGTTGGATGAGCCGGCTCTGTTGGGGGTTAGTGGTAGCTCATTTATCATATTCTTGAGGACACACGTCTTATGCATGATATGTGATAACTTTTACTGGTATCTCCAGTGTCTAATACGTTGATAGGCAGTAACCCAGCAGTTTATCCGTCAATCAATCGGTGAAGAAGAATGTGGAGAGTTGTACCAACGCTTCTGAATTAAAGTGCTGTCTCTGGGAACAAGGCAATAAATCGCACCGATTTACACCAGACGCATTACAAGCTACGGCATGTTCAATGTCACAACAACGACGAGTTTAATATACAGAGCCGAAACGCTGCGATGGGTCAGACAGGAAAAAGTAGGACCACAGGCGGGAACTGAACCCCCGACCTTTCGGTTAGCGCCCGAAATGCTCTAACCAGCTGAGCTACCATGGTCCGTGTTGTCTTCTCCTGTCTACACTGCCCTGTATCAGGGGCTGCTGACTCGGCCTTACATGCCCGGATGACCCGAATCCCAATATTTAGTTTTGCTAGTCTTTCCCAGCTGTCATAGGTCTTTCCCTAGTCACCCAGTCTTTCACAGCAGTCATAGGTCTTTCCCTAGTCACCCAGTCTTTCACAGCTGTCATAGGTCTTTCCCTAGTCACCCAGTCTTTCACAGCTGTCATAGGTCTTTCCCTAGTCACTCAGTCTTTCACAGCTGTCATAGGTCTTTCCCTAGTCCCCCAGTCTTTCACAGCTGTCATAGGTCTTTCCCTAGTCCCCCAGTCTTTCACAGCTGTCATAGGTCTTTCCCTAGTCACCCAGTCTTTCACAGCTGTCTTTCCCTAGTCATCCAGTCTTTCACAGCTGTCATAGGTCTTTCCCTAGTCACCCAGTCTTTCACAGCTGTCATAGGTCTTTCCCTAGTCACCCAGTCTTTCACAGCTGTCATAGGTCTTTCCCTAGTCACCCAGTCTTTCACAGCTGTCATAGGTCTTTCCCTAGTCACCCAGTCTTTCACAGCTGTCATAGGTCTTTCCCTAGTCACCCAGTCTTTCACAGCTGTCATAGGTCTTTCCCTAGTCACCCAGTCTTTCACAGCTGTCATAGGTCTTTCCCTAGTCCCCCAGTCTTTCACAGCTGTCATAGGTCTTTCCCTAGTCACCCAGTCTTTCACAGCTGTCATAGGTCTTTCCCTAGTCACCCAGTCTTTTACAGCTGTCATAGGTCTTTCCCTAGTAACCCAGTCTTTCACAGCTGTCATAGGTCTTTCCCTAGTCACCCAGTCTTTCATCTGTCATAGGTCTTTCCCTAGTCACCCAGTCTTTCACAGCTGTCATAGGACTTTCCCTAGTCACCCAGTCTTTCACAGCTGTCATAGGTCTTTCCCTAGTCACCCAGTCTTTCACAGCTGTCATAGGTCTTTCCCTAGTCACCCAGTCTTTCACAGCTGTCATAGGTCTTTCCCTAGTCACCCAGTCTTTCCTGAGAGTAATGAAGTACACCGAAGAATTCCGCAACTTTTTCAAGAGT
>JAWQFJ010001661.1:143761-153761 GCA_034096865.1 Theodoxus fluviatilis
AAATCAGGGTGCGCGCGCATCACAAGAAAGTGCATCTGTTATGTCGAATAGAACAGCAGACGAATTTCTTTGCTGTGAACGAATGGATCAGAGTAGAGGTCCATTGCTACCTGGTCAGAAATCTGCGGGGGGGGGGGGGGGGGGTTTCCAATCTTTCTTTAGCAAGCGGGGGGGAGGGGGGGGGCTTTTTTAGCAAGCGGGGGGGGGGGGGCAGGGGCGGGTTCCAATCTTTTTTAGCAAGCGGGGTGGGTGGGTGGGTGGGGGGTTTCCAAACTATTTTTAGCTAGCGGGGGGGGGGTGTTTCCAAACTTTTTTTAGCAAGCGGGGGGGGGGGGGGGGGGCTATCCAATCTTTCTTTAGCAAGCGGAGGGGGGGGGGGGGAGGGGCTTTCTTTAGCAAGCGGGGGGGAGGGAGGGGCGGGTTTCCAATCTTTTTTTAGCTAGCGTGGGGGGGGGGGGGGTTGTTTCCAAACTTTTTTTAGCAAGCGGGGGGGGGGGGGGGGGTTTCCAATCTTTTTTTAGCAAGCAGGGGGAGGGGGGGGAACTTTCCAAACTTTTTTTAACAAGCGGGGGTGGTGGGGGGGGGGGAGGATTTCCAAACTTTTTTTAGCAAGCGGGGGGGGGGGGGGGGGGGGGGGGTTTCCAAGCTTTTTTTAGCAAGCGGGGGTGGGGGGGGGTTCCAAACTATTTTTAGCTAGCGGGGGGTGGGTGGGGGGTGGATTTCCAAACTCTTTTTAGCAAGCGGGGGGGGGGGGGAGGGGCGGGTTTCCAAACTTATTTTAGCAAGCAGGGGGGTGGGGTGGGGATTTCCAAACTATTTGTAGCTAGCGCGGGGGGGGGGGGGGGGTTCCAAACTTTTTTTAGCAAGCGGTGTGTGTGTGTGTGTGTGTTTCCAGGCTTTTTTTAGCAAGGGGGGGGTGGGTTCCAAACTATTTTTACCAAGCGGGGGGTGGGGGGTGGGTTTCCAAACTATTTTTAGCTTGCTAAAGTAGATTGGAAACACCCCCCCCCCCACCCCCCCCGCAGATTCCTGACCAGGTAGCAATGAACCTCTACTCTGATCCATTCGTTCACAGCAAAGAAATTCGTCTGCTGTTCTATTCGACATAACAGATACACTTTCTTGTGATGCGCGCGCACCCTGATTTAGATACCAATTATGCCAATGCGAAGTTCGTGGAGGACGCTACTATGATTGCCTAATATCACGACATTCCTCTTCGTCACTGGTCTTACTTGCCAACGGACCCAGATAGTGTGTTAATTGTCACCACACACAGGAAGCGTGGGGCTCTGTGGCCGAGCAGTTTCGAGCATTTGACCTGCAGACGCTTGCGGCTGATGGGTGCGGTGTTCGAATCTGCACAGGTCCTAGACTTGCACCCCTAGAACAAGGTGCTTCACCCATACTGCCACTCCTAACGCTGAGTAAAACCGGTCACCGGGTGCTTCGCAGCGACGACCGGGAATGAAATTCCACAAAGACAATTTCATATTAAAAACAAGGACAGAAATTATTACTGTCACCTCCGTCAAGCCCCCCCCCCCCCCCCTCATTAGGTTGTTCGTCATTCGGCAAAATAACTCAAAAAGTTTACAAGGGATCCTGATGAAATTTGGCGCAAGGTCAGTTTTTTACCCGAGGAGTTTTCTGTTCGATTTTGGAGGGCGTCTGTTGCCTCGTTCTGGAATTACTATCATCGACAAGTTCTCGTCTTACCTACAGCCAGCGCAGCGCCAGAGCTGCAAGATGGCGGATTCGTTCCACACTGTGAGACCGCTAACATGCGCGGCGCTAAAGTTAACTACACTTCGTAGTGTAGGGCTTGTCTAGTAGATCATGTTTCATGAATTATACAAGTCATGGAAGGCCAGCCGTTTATTCAACCGCGGGAAGGCGTAAGAAAGTAAGGTTCACGAGTATTAAATAATACAGGCCTCATCGCAGGTGTGCCTCCATGAACCATTGGCAGCGCTAAAACACTCATCCCAGCTGCTTCACAAGTCATCCAGTTCTATGTTGTTGTAAGGACATTTCCAATCGAGTCCGTTAAGCATGCCTAAAAGTGTTTTAAGGCACCAAGCCCCGAAACAAAATGCGTTCGACCACTCTCTTTAATTTCCAAGCTTGTGACACACACCATATGGTTGCAAAGCTTTATGCATTGATAAGACAAGCCATTTTCTCCACTGCCCAAGCCACCTCTTGTCTCCAACTTGTGTGCAAAGTGCAGCAGGTTTTATAGCCTGGTCAGGAGAAGCGTCAGTGATATTTCCACATCACTGCGGTGGAGTGTCTCCACTGATGAGGTCTGTACATGTCGCCGTGGGTAAAACATCTTTGATTAAAGGCAAAGTTCAGGTGACATAACATTGTCGTAGCCCACCTGGCCGCGAAGTTGCTTCTCCACCAATCCTATGTCGACAAGCAGCATCCCTCGGATGAGTCTCTCACCTGTTTCTACCATCTGCACAGCTGTAACCTCATCAAAAGGGTCATTCTCTATTCCCCGAATCTTCACCTTCACATTGGTTAATTTATCTCACTGCAGTTTATTGCGCGGTTGATGGAACATGGGCGACGAAAATAAATCATCCTCCTCCCCCCCCCCCTCTTCCTCCTCCTCCTCCTCCTCCTCCTCCTCCTCCTCCTCCTCCTCCTCCTCCTCCTCCTCCTCCTCCTCCTCCTCCTCCTCCTCCTCCTCCTCCCTCCTCCTCCTCCTCCTCCTCCTCCTCCTCCTCCTCCTCCTCCTCCTCCTCCTCCTCCTCCTCCTCCTCCTCCTCCTCCTCCTCCTCCTCCTCCTCCTCCTCCTCCTTCTCCTCCTCCTCCTCAAAGATTATAGGTTACACAAAGATAGTTCATGCCGAGCTTTTGCTCTTTGAAGTTACAAGTAGCTAAAATTGCAGCGTTCCAAGCGGCCAGCACAATGGGAGATGCCTATAGTCCGTTTCAACATTGCACATTTAAAATGGTGGACATAGTCTCGCTTCGCGCAGAAAAAGCTGAATTTGGGGACACTAGAAACCCCATCCAATGAAAATGTAAACCATGAACAGCATTAATTTATCAAAGCTGTATATTGATTGCATCAAAAGGTATTGAAAGGTCCTTCTTTATATCAATCGAAATGCAGGTCACTCGCAGAACCACGTGTGCATGGTCGACGTGATCGAAACGTTTGCCGCGGAAAATATCTACAGATTTGACAATGACAGAAAGTGAGACAGCTCGGCTGATAGAGCTATATCAGACACAAGAGAACTTGTATAGCATCAGTGCGAAGAACTACTATAATAGCAGGGCCGGATCAAAGTTTTTTGAGGGGGGGTGCTTAAAATTGTTTTAGGGTCTTCTCATCGAAGTGGCGAAGCCACGAGTGCGTGCCTGCTTCGCAGGCACGCCCCTCTAGGGGGGTCCGGGGGCATGCCCCCCCGGAAAATTTTGAGAAAAATGGTGCAAATCTGTGCAATCTGGTGCATTTTGGCAGTGTTTTGGGAGGTCATTCAAAGGCAAGAAATTTATATAATGTATAACCAATCAGATCTGAAAACGTCTTGTCTTTGGATTTTTGTTGTTGTCATATTTTTTTTTTTTGAGGCGAGGGTGGACAGGGTGTACATGGCATGTACACATTAAAATTTACTTTCCCTTGCTCAAAGAAAAATACAATGTATTACTCAAAAGAACAAACAAAATATCCTACTCACCAAGTATGCTTGATCCCAAACATGTGAACCTGACCTTGAAATCAAGGATATTGAGAGAGGTATACCATAAAACCACCTTTCAATTCAAATATTGTCATGGTACTTAGCTAAACAGCTTCAGCCCTCTTCACAAGTCCTAGCACGGTGGTTGGCATGCACATAACACTCTAACTGACTGGTAACATCGAAAAAAATAAAATAAAATGAAATAAAAATATTAAAAACTTACCTTTTGAAGCACCTGCTGAATCCCGCTGAACAAGAAAACTGGTCAGTTTCATTGTGCCTGAGGAATCGGCATTCCTCAGCGGCTTGGGTCTAGGCATTTTGAAGAGTAGACGATTCTCATGCACGTGTTTTCTTTGATAACCGGAAATACGACCAACACACACGTGTTGCAGCGCAGGATAAAGTAGCCTGAGAGTGCCGGTTGCAAGATTGAATCAGTTTTATTTTTAACGCCACAGCAGAGATGCTCAGAATCAGATCTATTTTTAGCGTCAGTGGGGAGTGGCCCAAAAGCTTGTGCTCTGTGGATAGGAGTTTACTTTGCTGACAACGCGGAAACCCATGCTCGGGGAGTGGCACCAGAGAATAAATCCTATGGCAGTGCGGTCATTTCCAAGAGTTTTTGTTTGGTCACAGATTCTTCCTGTCTCTGCCCGGGTTTGATTTGTCTGTGCGAGTAGCAAAAGGAAGGCATCTTAATTATAGCAGCACCCCCCCCCCCCCTCCCTCCCCAGCTACCTTGGCTGCCAAGTAGAGTGTGCTTATACCAAGTGGAGAGTAGTACAGCATCTGGGCCCAGCATCTTTTAGCCCCCCCCCCCCCCCCCTCCTTCCCAAGCTTTTTACTTACTATACTGTCTCTGCTACCAAGCAAAGTGTGCCGATATCCGATGAGGTGGGAAGTAGATCAACATATTTGAGCAACCCCCCCCCCCCCTCCCTCCTTCCCCCAACTCCCGGCTGCCACGGTGGTTTTTTTTTTTTTTTTTTTTTTTGGGGGGGGGGTGCTCGAGCACCCCCAGCACCCCCCCTAGATCCGGCCCTGAATAGGGACCATCAGCGGGAATCGCTACGATTCCTAATTTCTGCGATGGGTCTCGACTGAACTGGTGAGTACAAACTGCCGTACGTGGATTTTGATGTCGGCTCTGTCTGTGCTGTATGTTTTTAATCTAGAAGTAGTAGTAGTAGTAGTAGTAGTAGTAGTAGTAGTAGTAGTAGTAGTAGTAGTAGTAGTAGTAGTAGTAGTAGCCTTCCTCCCCAGAACAATAAGGGACTGGAATGCCCTACCTCCAGCCGTGGTTGAGGCCAGCACTGTCGACACGTTCGTGTCGCGTGCCTCCCGCTAGGACGGGACCACTGTGACTCTTCCCCCCCACCTCCCCAGACTCCCCAACCTGTAAAAAATTCACGTGCCAAAGTAATCACTACTGATGATCGTGGGCAGGAACGGAAAGAAGAAGAAGTAGTAGTAGTAGTAGTTGAGGGGCTAGATATGGGCCGTGAAGCCTTTTGACGCCCCATCGTAATGTGTTGCCTTATAATTATATAGGGTTTTTGTCTAGCTTTTGTCTGCTGTACAATGAAGCTACTTTGTGAAGGCGCTCTTGGAGACCTCAGAGCTATGACTATGAGTGTCTGCTATTCCGTCCTTGCTTTTAATACAGTGTGACTGTGACGAGAGAATGGTAATACTAATATTTGCAAACGTCGAAGTAATAATTGTGTGTACATTCAAGCCCCAAACAGTTCTTGCAATCCTAATTGCAGGTATATGCCACTGAGTTTATGAATTGCTTTCTCTCTCTTTAATACTATTATTGCTATCACGAGAACTTGAATGATTTGTGTTTTGTAGACTGTATTTAGTGCGCACATCCAAGGGAAAACTTGGACCAAGTCCAAATAAACAAAAATTGATATATTTAGATCACAGAATGAATCAAATCATAGTGCACATAGCAAAATTAACAGCATGCTTTCATAACAAATCATGCATATGTTGCACCTCATTTAAATTGACATAATAAAGCATTGCAACACTCACATAATTTCATCTTTGAACAAGTTACTTGAAATCAGTGTCAGGGACCTTGTCCACGTTTACCCTTGGACGCTCATGTAGTTTAAAGCTATGTTGAAGCTATGTCATGTCTCCCTTTAATGGTTGATACTAAAGTATATATATATATATATATATATATATATATATATATATATATATATATATATATATATATGGATCTATGTGTTTATCATCAACTTTATGGCTGGTTAATGACTGATGTGTAAACTGGATGCACTGGATACTACTACTCGCAATGAGACTGAACAGACATTCCACCTCACAAAGTGTCATCTTGCATCATGGAATACAAGAACCAAAAATCCTGTGGTGATAGTTCATGTACATATGGTCAAGAGTACAGAGGTGGTGAGTATTGGTGTGACACAAATATTTCAAAATAAATTGTCTGATAAATTAATGATACTCTTCATTTCACATAACATTGCATAACTAAACATTGCATTCAGTTTTTCTTTTCTGTACAGTTTAGACATCACCTAATGCATCATATTTGTGTAAAATGAAGAGTGTATCATTTACTGTGTGAAAAAGTTTATTTTTAAATTTTGTTTAATACCAATACTCACCACCTCTGTACTCTTGACCATATTCTCTTTATTTTTTTCAGAGGAGCAGATGAAGGCAAAAAATTGAGGACCCAATACACCAAACACCTGACAAAAATGAGGCAAACAGAAGTCAGTGGTACTTCCACTGACTCGGTGTACAAGCCCTCCTGGAAGTTCTTTAACAGTGTGGATGCTTCCCTTTGTCCCAACTGCACCACCCAAAAGGGTGTTTCCAACATGGTAAGTTTGAAAAAATCTTCCTCATTCTGTCCACTAATGATAGCTGTCTCTAGTGGAATAGTACATTCACTTAAAGTTCAAGAGCCAATTTGAAATCACAAGTTTGGCCTCTAAATTCCTACTTGCCCAAAAGTAAACATAATCCTATACAAAAAAATTACAGTGCTATGCATGAAAACCAATCTCAGGAGCAATGTTACAACATTCCGACAACCAGGCTAGCGGCATGACGCATCACAGCACTCTCCCAAAGACAAGCTGCTCCTGCCAGGGTACCCCACCCTCTCCATTCACATTTTCTTTGAGGAAGTTCTTTAACAGTGTGGATGCTTCCCTTTGTCCCAACTGCACCACCCGAAAGGGTGTTTCCAACATGGTAAGTTTGAAAAAATCTTCCTCATTCTGTCCACTAATGATAGCTGTCTCTAGTGGAATAGTACATTCACTTAAAGTTCAAGAGCCAATTTGAAATCACAAGTTTGGCCTCTAAATTCCTACTTGCCCAAAAGTAGACATAATCCTATACAAAAAAATTACAGTGCTATGCATGAAAACCAATCTCAGGAGCAATGTTACAACATTCCGACAACCAGACTAGCAGCATCTCCTACCAAGAAAAAAGGCACAGGATTCTTTCTTCCAGGAAGTGGTGCAGGATCAGGGATGCCAAGAGTTCCCTTGTCCAAATTGTTCATCATTGGAGATATTTTCTTCCCTTCTGCAGTTGAGGTGGGGACCTGAAAATTGAAAAGAAAGTGAGCACAGTGCATTAGAGGACATGGCTGCAATACCATTCCACTCCTGCAGAAGACTAGTTAACAAAAGCTTAGATGATAATTATATTTTCTCTGTTCATGAATATTCATCATGTGTTTCAGACTGTTCAGGCTGACCAGACTGAAGGTCCACAGTATAAACATCTCCTCCTGAGCAAAACCCAAAGCCCGCAGTCTGCTGCAGCCTGAGATGACCTGACCACTGAAGAGGAATCGACCCAGTCACCTCCATCACTAGTACCAGCTGAGCTGCCAAGGCAGGCCACAAACAAAAGAAAGACAGACTTTTCATCTCAAGCTCTGGGCCTCCTGAGAGAAATGGCAGATTCACGTGCGAAAACATCTAGAATGGAAAAATCTACTGAGGATGCGTTCGTCGAATACATAGTGATGCAGCTGAAATAACTCCCCCATGAGAAAAGGGGACCTGCCCAGAGAAGAATGCTGGAGGTGCTATGGGATTTTCATAACGATGGCTCATCATGAACAGAAATGAAAACAGCTTAAGAATTCCATATTAATTCATGAACAAAGGGTGAGGGAAGTTCATGAACAAAGGGTGGGGGAAATTCATAAACAAAGGGTGGGGGAATTTGTTCAATTGATTTTTCGTCACTCTTGACCAGCATTGTGGAGGATATATCAGGGCCAACAAGCAGTATGAATACACATGTACTGATTTATCATGTTATCATTGTTGGCATGCTGTATGACTTTTTCTTACCATTTCAAGTGTTGTTGAATCATATGAGGATGCATAGTTGTGCAATTAAACATCCTTGTCCTACTATGTTTTGGTTGTTACTAGGTATTTGTACAAGTTTGTAAAATCTGGGGCAGCATCAGGGCTAGATTTTTTCTATCTTCATTTTGATGGTTAATAGAGACTACTTAACATGATTGCTAGGAGCATAAAGAGACTCATTGCTACATCTATTCAAAATATAATGAACAATCTGCCAAATATCCTAGAACAAGAAACTAGAAAACTAGGCCTAACAGTGAATTTGCAGAAAACTAATATAGTAGTGTTCTGAACAATCTGCCAGTGCATCACCAGCATAAGTAAAGCAAGAAAAGAAGCATGCAGTGAGTCATTTGCTTTTCAAATATTCAAATTGGTATATGTGCACTGAAGCCAATAGTTAACTTTATGAGAATAGGGTCAAAAACTGCATGCATTGTGTTTACTCTCACCTTCAAATACACATTCCTCAGGTTGTCGTAGATGGCCTTGCAGGTCTCCAATACAATGGATCGGATGGTATTGTCGGACACTATGCACAGTCTCAAAGTCCTACAAGCATTGTGAAGCATCTCAAAGTCAGTAGATCAAACAGAAGAGGGGTTTGAAGTACTACATGAAGGTCAAAAGTTCAGTTCGAGGCTGGCACCCGGCTCTCTTGCTTTTTCATGAATGATTTTTTCTTTAAGGTCTAAAAAAATTTCACGTCAATTTTTGAAAAATCTTAGTTTTTCCGGACGATCGTAGCATTGTAGCAAGCATGTCGAAACCGTAGCATGCTACGCCTAAATCGTAGAACTTGGCAGGTCTGCACAAATATCCATGCACAGTAACATTACACATGTGAAAGTATCATAATTTTTTGTTGCGTTTCTGTGAGGGAGCAGAGAACTGTTTTGAATTGTTCTTCAGGGTTGAAAAGAGGCTGATCTTAACAAACAACTCTGTGACTAGTGACTGCAAGGGACAACCACCAGGACGAGGACAGCAAAGCTTGTTCACCAAGTCTGCCTCCAGTTTTTGCCCAAGCGTAGCCCTGACATATCTTTGATACATACACTGTCCCACTTTGCTTGCATACGAAGAGCTCAGCTGCTGCACCACTGCGAACAGTTCTTGACTAGGCACTATGAGCCCCTCACCTCTGAGCTTGTCATACTGTTTGTGACTCAAGAAAATTTCGTGTGCAGCTCCACTTTTAACTCCTCTCAAATGATCATGGCATCCTTCACAAGTTTTCTCACCGACTCGTCTTGCAATATACCCAGCGATGTAAAATAAGACAGCAGTTTCGGTGGAGCACAAAACAGGATCATCCCTTGCACCCTCTGTTGGACCAGGTGGGTTGGTGATAAGCCATGTCAACTGGGTCTCGTAGTCAGCTTCAGAAAAGGGTACTGGGTCCACGACGCATCTCGGTTCAGGCGCTATCAGAGTGTCTGCGGAAGCTTGGTGATCAGAAAATGAGGTAAGGGTCAGGAGAAACTTATCCGCATCCTCATGACAGTTGCTTCCATGACCTTGAAGAAGAATCGCATCCACCATGGCGGCTTGAATTGCTTGCCGGAACTCTCTTGCATTGGGGTTGGCTCGGTTCCCGCCCTTGCTTCCTCGAATCACAGAAAACAAGTTCTCCACACAGTCTTGATTCAAACGCTGAGTGAACAGTGAGTGAACATTGTGATTGTTATGAAGATCCTTCCACAGCAAAACAAGAGCATTAATGTCCATGATCCATCCATTCAGACACGGCAACTGCTTTTTTGATTTGCTGTTCACTGTCTCTAACCAGGCTAGCATCTCCTCCAGAAAGACCCAATGTTCTGAGGTTTCTTGCAACGCATTCCGCATTTTCTGGTTTGATGTGAATGATGCGCTGTTGAACGT
>JAWQFJ010001661.1:166261-178356 GCA_034096865.1 Theodoxus fluviatilis
ATCCATCCATCCATCCATCCATCCACCGACCGACCGACCGACCGACCGACCGACCGACCGACCGACCGACCAGCCAGTCAGTCAGTCAGCCAGCCAGCCAGCCAGCCAGCCAGCCAACCAATCAACCAATCTCTCTCTCTCTCTCTCTCTCTCTCTCTCTCTCTCTCTCTCTCTCTCTCTCTCTCTCTCCCTCTGAGAGAGTGAGTGAGTGGGTGGGTGGGTGAATGAGTGGGTGAGTAAGTGTGTGAGTGGTGTGTGCGTGTGTGTGTGTGTGTGTGTGTGTGTGTGTGTGTGTGTGTGAGAGAGAGAGAGAGAGAGAGAGAGAGAGAGAGAGAGAGAGAGTTCGAGTTCAGACTTCACTATATTTTGTCCGATGACCCATCAAAAGAATAAAAATTACATGGGTAATGGTTCAATAAACACGTGTTAAAAGGGTAGTAATATACATTAGTAGGCTGACACATGCAATACAAGCGATTATACTGCATATCGACAGGGACAAAAATTGTTGAGGTTTTTAGTTTTTGTTTGTGCCATATTGAATTAGTGTTTGTATACACATTATCTATCCGGGTAATATCTACACAAATGTATGTACACAACTTTCAGACAATGTTATATACAGATATGAAGTAGAAATTTAGTGTTACATATTTGCAAAGGAGAGAGAGAGAGAGAGAGAGAGAGAGAGAGAGAGTGTATGTGTGTGCGTGTGCGAGTGCACGTGCATGTGTGTGCTTGCATGCGTGGGTGCTTGCGTGTGCCTTTTCGGCTTGCTTTTGATATAGACACTTTTGGAAACTGAATTTAGTACGCCACGGAAAAATAGAACCATTCATTGCCGACGCGTTGACGCCAAGGGAGAAAATAATTTCTGTTGTCACTTGTCGTGGAAATAACTCCAAAAAACAGTCAGTTTTTCTCGTTCAATCAATAATCCTCCGTGGAGTTTGCAAGCGACAGCAAAACGCTGAGACAAGCCACGGGAAAAGCCTGCTCTAGCTGCGTGTCTAGCTGACTCGGCACGGCGGGGCGGGAGGGTGGAGACCGAGAGAGTTTCCGACAAGATCGGGGCGAGGTCAGGTAGTTAGTTGACTTGGCATACAGCTTTGGTAGCATTACACACGTCATGTACTCTTTCCGACACCCTTCCGCGTTCCCTCCATCATGGCCGGCGTGCACTTCCCGTCCGCACTCGGTGCGTCTGCACTGCACTTCCTCCTCACTGGTCAAGACTGGCAGTTTTAACGGAACCCGACATGCGATCGCCACATCATCAGGTCTCGCTTGGTCCCCAGGGAGTTGAGACGGTGTTGGAGTGATACAAAGAGGTAGCCCGATGACCAGGGGGTCAACGTGTGCGGCTTGAGCACCCATCAATGGGTGAAAAAGTCGCAATATAAAAAAGAGCACCTTTACCTTTACCTTTATGGAAGCAGAAAAATATTCAGGCCTAGGCCTATTGTTCATTTAAACACGAAGGGAAATATTGGGGTCTCTTAGAAAGTTGTTAATAGGGACGTTAGCGTATAATCTAGTATTCATAATCCGTAAACTTTTGAGCATGTTTTGGTGCGTCCAAGAGGGAGACAGGATAGGGTGAGGCGTGATGGTTAGGTTGGTTGAAGGAAGATTGCATGCTATTGTCGCTCATCGTTTTGTGCGATAACATTTTCTGTTCGCCTACTGACCAGAGACTATCTAATTTATACTTACAATTGCATTACATCAAAAGCAAATATTTGCATCGAGCAGCATGGACGGAAGGTCATTAGCACCAATGTCGTCAATGCAATTGCTTCTTTTGTATGTCAGATCTGATTAGCGTCAAATCATGCTGACCTGAGACATCTTCGCGCTTCAACAGAGTCGCTGCCGATTCTCTTATGCTGGTGCAATGCCCCGGTTCAGCCAATGTCCACTAGAGTGTTTTGGGAATGACTGCAATGGAAACAAATCACGAACAGATCCAGGTTGAGGACAGCAGGTCAGAGTTGTAAGAGATGTCCAGACATGGTGTGCGGATGATGTTCAAGAAATGTAGTCAAAGAATAATCAGCATTTACATTTAGTCAAGAACCATTTACTAAACAGGGGTTTTCGGCCGAGATCTGGATGTCTCCCCTCACCCGAAAGCGATCAGTGAAATAGCTGTGTTTACACGGCCGGATGTCCCGTGTTTTCATGTAGTCTGACTGCGTGAGACAGCTGAAGACTTGCGAGAACAGACATCCGTCCATGTCTCTGTCGAATCGAAGATTTCCCTCATCTGGATTTGTCTCTTTTACACCTCACCAGAAGCAGTCGGGTTCTGAGTGGAGGATTACGACTCGATCTATTTCTGACGGATGCATCTTTGGTTCCGTAAGTCTCCGCCCCTGTGTCGCAAGTTGATTTGAAGCACACAGAAGGCATGGTCTCTCCAAGTACTTGAAGACGTTCTGTCTGCTGTCTACGGCGGTCCCCCTTTGGACTGCGTCAGAACAGACTCACTGTCTCCCTACGCCATTCGTACAAGGCGAATAACCAGAGAAATCGAGATTTGCAACCAACTCGAGTGAGTTTCGTGATCAATGGCCTGATATAGTCTTTAAAATAAAAACTGTATCCATTTATTCACTGCCCATAGCAATAATACACAGGTCTACATAATCCTTGCAAATACTCAAAAAGGTTATCTTAAGAGTAAAAACATATCGTAATGACTACGACGATGTTGTTGTTGATGATGATGATGATGATGATGATGACGATGATCATGACGACGACGACGACGACGACGACATTTCTGTATATACATGCACACGGGTATGCATGATCTTTTTGGTTTCTTTTTTTACCTTTACAGAAGAATTCAGCATATTTTCCCCGCACCTTTTGTACCATTCTGTTTTGTTCGGGATGAAAGTTTTATTTTTTGGTTTACCTTTATTCACGAGCTTGACGTGACCTTTCTCTCAACAACAGTCTGTGAACAGAATGATATAAAACTCGGAAACATGTTCACCATTGACTCTACATCTAGGAGTTGGAGACGCGCAGTGTGCAAAAGGAATGCAGTGCATACCCATCAATGACCAATCCGGGTTTCAATTCGAACTCTTTTCATTGCTCTAAATCGGCGCATAGCTGATTTCTCAGACACAGAGACAAACGGCGTCAGTTCTATGATTAGGATATTTCTGTAGTATCCCCACACCTTTACAGACGTTTCAAGTTTAAACCGTAACAGAACCGGTGCTTTCAGCATACATATCTTCACAGCACAAAACATAGCCGATATTATTGTTAATCCACGCACGTACACTTACACGAATTGAACGTTTTGAGACAAACGTATTCAATTTTTGTAGTTTTCGCAATTTCCGTAAGCACAGAAAAGAAAGCACAGAGTGGATGAAGAAACTGTGTCATAATTTCCAAGGCGGAGTAGCTTTTTTCTTTGGATAAATTCAATCATTTAACAATCTCCTCCTCGACCCCTGAGTCTTATCTCTCTTCCTCCTCTCTTCCCCCTACCAAAGATTATAGGTTACACAAAGATAGCTCATGCCGAGCTTTTGCTATATAAAGTTACAAGACGCTCGGAAACGCAGCGCCCCAAGCGGCTAGAACTATGGGGATGTAATCACAACGCTTAGAGACATGTAAAAGTGCTTGTTTGTCGACGCGTTTCTGATGCGTTCCGATCATGTTTGCGAATACATTTACAAATGATTTGCTGCAATAATGGGGTTGTTTTGGCTTTGTTTTTTGTAGCAGGCGTTGTGAAATCGAAATATTTGGTTCATCGAAATGTGAGCCTATAGTCCGTTTCAACATTGCTCTGTCAGTGGAGACAAAGATTATTCGTCTGCTAGCCATCTAGGTACATACGGTGAGGTTTGTTTACTTATCTTCTGTGGGTTTTGTGCAGAAAGTATACGTTAAAACAGTCTAATATGACTATTTTCGATTAGTTTTTAATCTAATTAATATTTTTGCATGCTTTAACGTGGCCGGATCTTTGGCATAACTCCCCGGGCGTGCGAAGTCAGTAGCGTCTCCACTGACAGAGCAATGTTTAAACGGACTATAGGCTCACGCGCATGCGCAGAACCATCCATTTCGATGAACCAAATATTTCGATTTCACAACGCCTGCTACAAAAAACAAAGCCAAAACACCCCCATTATTGCAGCAAATCATTTTATTACACATTACACCGTAAATGTATTCACAAACATGATCGGAACGCATCAGAAACGCGTCGACAAACAAGCACTTTTACATACATGTCTCTAAGCGTTGTGATTACTTCCCCATAGTTCTAGCCGCTTGGGGCGCAACGTGTCTCGATCCTCATAACAATGAGCTAATGAGCTATCTTCGTGTAACCTATAATCTTTGCCCCTACGTCCTCTCTCCTACTCTCTCCCCTCCCTTCGCCGATCTCCAACTGAGTAATATTTCTCACGGCAATTTCCCCGGCCTTTGACAAACTGCCAGGTCGATGCATCGATCAGGAAGAAACTTTCAGACGATCCCGCTCGGAGGTGCCAAAAATAGGAAGAACAAATTGACCAATGAAAAAACCAATGGGGTTCTAATTGTCCGCGGTTATTACGCGGCGATGTGGGGGGTGACATGACCGCGCCACTTCCAATAGCAACCCGTCTGTAACCAGGACGCCAGAGTGCAGAGTACAGAGAGAGGGAGACGGGGGGAGGGAGACAGAGCTGAGCTGTGGGTAACGCACGTCACACGCATGTCCGACCTGCTCCGGGCTGCAGCCGTTTGAATCGCGTCAGTCTCTGCTGCAGCAGCCTCAACTCGCGTGACGTGTTATCGCCTCCACCCGTCCGAGAGGCCATCGCAGTCCCGACTGACGCCTGCAGGTAAAAAACTCTCTATCACTGCGTTGCAACGCTCGCGCCTCAGACAGACTGTAAAGTTTGGATGAAAATATCTGCGCAAGTTGGCTCCGAAGCACTCGGCATATTTCCTGGTTTTGTTAGAGGGAGGTGGGAGTCGTGGTAGCAGGTGTCTGATCTGGCGCGTCGAAGTGTGGAGGCTTTCGGTAGGGAGAGTTGATATTTCCACATGGGGTTCCAGATAGTGGACGCTGTAATGTTACCTTAAGCGGTGACGCCTGCCTTTCTGTTGCCCTTTGAGAAAGAAGCGCCGATGGGAAGTTTTATCGGAAAGCGGATGAAATATTGTTGGCTTTTCATTTAAATAATGCCCACGAGGCCTCCTTCTTCTCAAATCGGCCGAAAGCGGATTGCCAGGTAAAAGGGACTTAGCACTGAGCTTGATTGAATTTCCACAAAATGCGTAGGAGCGGTTCCAGATATCGCGTCATTTGCCTGGTGGTTGTGAACAACTCACAAGGAGGGAGATGGTTTAATGAAGTGAATGCATCAGTAACAAGACATAGTTTAAAGTGATCATTTCCAACATTCTTTCTTATGATATGATTCAATAATGGAGGTTTTCACTATTCTTGTGTGCCTTTCAATAGCACCTTTTGCAGCCTTGGGCCGCCCACGATGGCGATATTGGAAGAAAGCAACTCCGTACCATAGTTTCGGTGGATGCGGACTGCATGTAAAAGGTTCCTATGTCTGTCCCATCTAAGGTTTCGACACTAGTTATTTAAATCTTTCTAAGCATACCGTTGGATGGAGCTGATGTATAACTAACGAGAACAATAAAAGATTATAGTCGAGTTACGATGATAACAATACTCTTCAAAGCATGTTCTCCTATCGAGAACAGGTTTACTGACTTTGCGCTCTCTATTGATGTATGATTTACACTATTCCATAGATCATGTCCACATAGCGTCGTGAAAGAATATCGTTGTGAACCCTGCAATCATTTTAGAGTTTCCCAAAGGGAGACGTTTCAAACTTTGAACACGAAAGATCATCAAATTAGACATTCTGTTACGGCCATTCAAAGACCATTATTTTGTGATGGGGGTTTCTTTGGCTTTCATTTTGTGCTTTTGGAACGAATCTTCCGTCGTTGACTCTGTGTAGCAAAGGCGGGTACCAAGTTATAGTGTTTGAAGATGCTTTTTTGTTGCGACTTTTACCCTTGAATGAGTGCTCAAACAGCTGTTTAAACCCCCATGTGACACAGCTTTGATGGCTATAACAGCGTCGTTTGGTCGGCCTGAGTGATTGTACGCGGGTTACGCTCTCGCAAAAGTATGTGTCTGTGTCTATGAGTGTATGCGTCTCTGTCATTCAGCATGTGCATGCGTGTGTTTAAAGTGTGGGTGCACATGGGCGTGCATTCGTGTGTGTGTGTGTGTGTGTGTGTGTGTGTGTGTGTGTGTGTGTGTGTGTGTGTGTGTACACGCGCACTCCATAATGTTTGGAAATGTACTCTTTCCTATGATTTTATGAGAGGTAATACATGCAATGTGTTCGATCCAGTGTAAGTATTATAGATTTATAGACAGACATCGGCAAGAAAGACAGAGGAAACTCTGAAGACCGAGGGGAAGCATCGCTGTGTCGTTTGAGAGGGGATTTCTCTCATCCACTCTTTCAAATGCGCCTTTTCACGGGTATATCGACCTCTTCAGGGTTTTTTTTCAACCGGCAGTCCCTTTGTGTCAGTCTCGCCCCGACAACCATTCTCGTTCTGACAAAATAAGTGCAGGGACAGCTGTAAGACTTTAACAAGGCAAGAACAGATGCACTTCAGCTATCTTTGCATTCACATCTCCACCTGGAAAAATGACGCAGTAGAAGAGTTTTGCTCTGCGGTCCTACGCTGCCACTTGAACCTCAGGTGGCCATCCATATGACATGATTAAAATATGCGTATATCTTATATCATATTTTGTCCCGTTCGATTGAGCCCAGCAGTGGCAGCAGCCTTTCCAACTGTGTATTGCCTGATGACAAAAGGCACGACACACGGCCACGGCAAGTGCAGCTATAGCATGTCTCCTGCGTCAAATGAGTGCGGCGTCCCTGCGTTCCCAGTAATTCCCGGTAATCCCTTCTTATTCACAGGCGCGGACAACGAAAGCGTTCCTTTGACATTCGCTAGCCAACGTAGAATAGGTGGGGTGTTGCTTGTCGAATTGCAGAGTCATAAAAACTTAGCGAACTGCGATGCAGACAGGCAGACGCAAATGCCGGCGCGCCACGCATGCATGCACAGTTCCATAGACACACACCACACACACACACACACACACCACACCACAATGCACGCACGCACACGCACACGCATGCACACAAACACAGATATGAACACACCACACACACCCACACACGCACTTACCACACCGCGTGCTTCTAAAGCGGGAGCACACACTTTATTCACTACACTCTGGGCTGGACGACATAGGATTCTGTGACGTCAACCATTACGTCACAGACGCCGCAAGCGCCACCTTCCGGTTGTACGCGGTGCAGATCGCTGGGCCTGTGTGACACTCCTGGGGCGCGTTTGTTAGGCTGCCCAAAACCTCGGGATTCTCCCTCGATGGCTAGTCGAGAGAGAGGCGAGACGCTCCCTACAGGAAAAAAAATCATCAACTGGCATGGCGGAAGAACATGGCTGCGTCCTGGCGTCAGAGCCGGTGAAGACAGTTGCCGATAGACGAAATAACTGGACGATACAGATATCACATCAGTGTTTCACTTCATAGAACACACCATGGTGTCATATCGAATGGCACGGGAACTTTTATCCACGAAAACAAAGCAACCCAGGTTCAACTGTAACAATTTGTCGAAAATGTTTTCCTCAATACATTTCGATCATTCAAGGGACATAATTCATAGAGCGTACGTATACGGTGTTGCGTGTTGCAAGCGAAAAAAAATTTTCGGCAGTGTATTTCCAGTAATAACCTATATACCTACTCCTCTAAAATATACAAATGAACACTTAAACAGCAAATACTTGTCGGTGTACGTACACTTTTCCCATGTCTCGGACCCTGAGAAGCACATACAGGCAATGCCGTCTATCAGCGGCATCCCAATTGGCACGGTCTCCGCCATTTTTGGCTCATCCGGGTCTCTAACAGCGTGACGGAGTGAGGGAGCTTCTGAGCGAGGGAGCTCCGGAGCTCCATCGGGCCTCCCGCCTTCAATGCGAGTACGTCCTTATGAGTCGAGTAAACGTAGGCAACGCCTAGGCTCGCAATTCTCTCGAGATTTTAGGCCTAACAAACGCCCCCTTGAAGTGGGTTTCCTAGGACAAAGATAGGCCAGCAAGGTTAAAACATAAATAATAAAATTAAAAGGTTCAGAAATGCGCGCGCTCACGGTGAGCGCTCGCAAAGCCCGACTTTTCTCCCACAGACGCCCGTCCACCGCCTTGATCGCTCATTTCTGAACTTATTTTAAATAAACCTTTCGAAACGAAAACCCGCCGCAATAGACATTATTCACGCAGCGGCCATTTTGAAATCGAAAACGAGACTAAGTCCGCAAATTTAATGGCGTCCAGCGTCTATGGCGAAACCGAAGGCTTCATCATCACATAGACACTGCTGTGTTCCTTATTGCGAGAACGATGATCGATATGACGAGAACTCCAGACTGTCCTTTTTCAAATTCCCCACAGACAAGAAGCAGAAGAAACTATGGATCTGGAAGATTCGGCGTGATCCTGGCAAAAAATTCAAGGCAACAAGAGCTTAGATTTAGGTCTTGTAAAAGCAAAAAAAAAGTTAAATCATCTAACCAGAACATTCAAGATCCTCATAAAAACACCATATTTGTCATATCTTTTCATCAACTCAACTACACTTCTTACGAAATAAAGTCATTTCTACAACTTGAGATACGAATAAAAGCGACAAGGCTTCAGATAGTGCCTCACGAGGAGCGCACATGTTTGTGATGTAAAACGTGACCTTCATTACAGTATTACACTACGAGTGATCTTATCCGATACCAGTTGATGTTTTACCCCTCTGCTAAGATTATAATACAACTCATTCGAGTTTTACATGAAACATTTAGTTATCTCGATCGTCTGCTGGCGTAGTGGCTACGGTTCGATCGTGTTCGTCTGCTTGGTTCGTAGTGTTGATCATTATGAATGGTGTTTCTTGAAATAAGGTCAGTAAGCCTATATGTTAATTTATAACGCTAATATAACCATGGGCTGTCTTAATTTATCAAAGTTGTATGTTGATTGGCGTCAATAGGTCGTGAAATACATTTTACAAATCCAAGCTTCGCGCACTTCTATTTATAGCTGACGCGCGGACCTCAGCGGCACCAGGATAGATTATAATACATTGTTGTCCTCGAACCTGCCTGCTGTTGACATCGTGTACAATGCTAGTATTGTCTGATGCTATGAAATACGTTCACCAGTAAAAGGTCCAACACAAATATTCCTAAGGTTGTATTATAATCTTAGCAGAGGGGTAAAACATCAACTGGTATCGGATAAGATCACTCGTAGTGTAATACTGTAATGAAGGTCACGTTTTACATCACAAACATGTGCGCTCCTCGTGAGGCACTATCTGAAGCCTTGTCGCTTTTATTCGTATCTGAAGTTGTAGAAATGACTTTATTTCGTAAGAAGTGTAGTTGAGTTGATGAAAAGATATGACAAATATGGTGTTTTTATGAGGATCTTGAATGTTCTGGTTAGATGATTTAACTTTTTTTTGCTTTTACAAGACCTAAATCTAAGCTCTTGTTGCCTTGAATTTTTTGCCAGGATCACGCCGAATCTTCCAGATCCATAGTTTCTTCTGCTTCTTGTCTGTGGGGAATTTGAAAAAGGACAGTCTGGAGTTCTCGTCATATCGATCATCGTTCTCGCAATAAGGAACACAGCAGTGTCTATGTGATGATGAAGCCTTCGGTTTCGCCATAGACGCTGGACGCCATTAAATTTGCGGACTTAGTCCTCGTTTTCGATTTCAAAATGGCCGCTGCGTGAATAATGTCTATTGGACTGCTTGACTAACTTAGAACCTCGCCTATCCTTTGTCCTGGGAAACCCACCATTGTAAATCTCTGCCCTTATTAGGATGGTTTTGTGGCACGGGCTCAGTTTTGCTTTCGCATTGTCAAGTGGGCCAATGCATAGTGGATGTGTCCCATGGGGACGAACTACTCGCCTCGTGGCACGTGCCTCAGTGAAGGGCTGTATCGTTTCAGGCTTACCCGCAGCGTGGGCTGTTGTCGTAGCTCTTCAGCCTCACTTCGTGCCTCTTTCCATTACGCCAGAACCCTAATACTTTCCAGACTCTCTTCGCTCTCTCTCTCTCTGCCTCTCTCCTCTCTCTCTCTCTCTTCCTCTCTCTCATCTCTGTCTGTGTCTCTGTCTCTCTCTCTCTCGCTCGCTCTCTCCTCTCTCTCCTGGCCCTACTCTCTCTCTGGCTCTCTCTGTCTCTCTGTCTGGTCGGTACTCCTCCTCTCTCTCTTCTCTGCATACTCATTCTTCAGTTCTCTGTGTCAGTCTCCACGGTCTCTCTGTCATTTATCTAGTGCTCTCGACAATTCTAGTTCTTCTCTCATTCTAGTTCTCTAACGCTCTTTCTACAGTTCTCTCTCCTCTCACGTCCAATCTGCTCTCTCTACTCTCTCTCTCTCTCGCTGTCCATATCTAGTTCTCTCGCATATCTAGTGGTCTACTTCTCATTGCTAGTTATCCTTAGTTCGTGTCTCTCATTCTCGTTCTCTCTTCATTACTAGTCGTCTCTCGTCTTTCTATCGTTTTTCTCTCTCTCATACTCGCTACTCTCTCTCTCATTCTACGTTCCCTCTCATTCTAACGTCCTCTCTCTCAGTCTAGTTCTCTCTCTCAGTTCTCACGTTCTTCTCTCTTTCATTCTAGGTTCTCATGTCTTTTTTTTTCTCATTTATAGTACTCTCTCTCAGTCTAGTTCTCTCTCTGTTGAATTTAGTTCTCTCTCTGTTCATTCTCCCTGAGTTCTCCGCTCTCTCATTTTAGTTCGCTCGCTCATTCTAGGTCTCTCATCAATTTCATTCTAGTTCTCTCTCATCTCATTCTAGTTCTCTCTCTCTCTCAGTCTATTCCGCTACAATCATTATACTATCATTCTAGTTCTCCTCCTCTCCTTTCTGTCTGTCTCTATCTCATCTCTCAATATACACATATACGCAACATCACCCTGCGCTCCCCATTGGACCTATTCTACCGCTCTGGTCTCGCGCCCACGTTACCCCGTTTCATTCCCCCATTAACCACACACTACACACTCGACACCTATCCCTCACACACAACACACATCACGACTACACACCACCACATCCACACACACACTCCATTGTTCCTCACCCGCCCTCACCATGCCCAAATGCAAACACGAAGTTCGATTTTGTCATCATTCCTGACTCTTCCCTGCCCACAATGCTATCTCTAGTTGGATTGCTTTTCCAAACAATCGGTGCTTTGCTCTTTTGTTGTGCCCGAACCGTTATTTCGACCGCACGAAACTTTTGGACCGTCCGTCATAGTAGAGCATAGTGCCGACTTGGTAACCGTGTGTCCTGGCAATAGTCTATGACAAAAGACCTCTTGTACTCCGGAATCACTAGCTTGATAGTATCCATCTGATCCAGATCCTGCTTTTCAGCCCCGTTTCATGATTTGTCCATTTGGAAGCTCATAAAATATTCGTAGGGTCATTTTTAGGCAGTAGTCTCCGGCACAAAGAGCCTTCATGGAATGCCTTGCACACTCCTGACTATCCGCTTACAACGGATCGTTCATGGGTGATTTGTGTCACCCATTGGATAAGCTCCCACATAAGAATATATCACATAGGTATCTTTTGTCGTTCATGCTCATGCCGCCTAGATAAAAAATCATTTAATCGGGGCATCACCAGATGAATTGACATTTGTGTATATTGTGTTGAGGAACAAAACACATAAATGTGGATTCCTGCTCACCTCGTCAAAAACTTGATATCCGATTGATGTCATGATAAGATAGCTTTTTAAAGGAACAGGGCCCCTACGGCCCTCCTTTGTTTTCTCCCAGAATGCAAAAAACAGCAGGAACCCACATGAAAAATATGTCTCAGACTTCACCGTCTCGTCGTTTGAAATACATTTTCAATCTTTCACACACAAATT
>JAWQFJ010001662.1:0-7500 GCA_034096865.1 Theodoxus fluviatilis
ATTTGGTTTTCTACCCCCTCTTTGTTGTCAGGATAACAGTACTGTTGTTGTATTCCTATATTGTCTCTTACTCAGCAGAAATGTGATCCGCTTGTCTGCGTATTGTTTTTTTGTTTTAGTTGTTTTTTGGTGAACATTTATTACTGCAGCGAGTTGGACGCTCTAAGTCAAACAAAGAACTCGCATTATGGATGAAAACATGAAACATTCAATGACACTCCACGTAGAGTAAAATGCCTGGACGGTTAACAACACCGTTTAGTCTTATACCCGTTGTTACCCAATAGAGTTCAAATTAAGCTCTCTTCAAATGATAAAAAATGAAAAAACCCACATAATAATAATATTGCTTAAGGGTGAAAAGGAAAAGATGTAAGGGAGCTTCCCTTGAGTACGTGACACGTTATTTCGTTACGTCGCAAATGTTCGTTCCTTTACTTAACGGTCAAGGGTCATCTAGCTACTTTGATTGATGACTTTGACCATGATGGGCCAGCGTTAGAGAGAACTCTCACTCCTGTTTAAGAGTATTGCTCAGTGTATGAGCTTATGATAATATCAAACAGTTACGACTGCTATATCATTAGCCCATTTTTAGCTGTACAATTTTTACAAGGAGCTCAGCAAAAGAATGAACCACCGTGGTGTATTTATGACGGATATAGGTCAAGCAGTACCCTTAAACGCTTCAATATACATACAAGATAGTGATTAGAGTAGTCCCCCTTGAAATTGAAAAGTAATCATGGGCGCTTGCTGACGCTAGGAACTTGCAAAATCTTGGCGAGGAATTGAGGTTGCATAATGGGCCGGAGTGTGGTCCTTTCGACTATTTCTCCGTGACATGTATTATATATATGGGAAAGCAGTGGTTTTTTTTTTTTTTTTTTTTTTTTTTTTTTTTTTTTTTAAGGCAGTCCCCCCCACAATCCACCCCCCTTCAAATAATGTGTTGGACACATGTTGACACCGGGCGTATTATTGTGAACTATTGTAGGCAAACCATGTTAGCCGTACTAGTGGCAAAACATGTACTTTATCACAACATCGAGTTGCATCTCGTAGATAACAGCACCACTCTTTATGTGCTGTGTTATAGAAAAGCAAATGGAAATTCCATAAGTAATTCTTATTTTTTGGCAGGGCTATGGGGTGTAGTGGTTTTTTTATGGCTTGATCACGAATATGCCTGCTCTTGGACTGCTTGTGGGTTCTGCTAGAGTTTGTCAGTGGGTGTTTTCCGTGGTGGCGTAGTAGGTGCGGTCCGTATGAGAGGCTCTGTGGGAGGAGGGCGAAGGAAGGTCTCTATTTTGTTCATGGGGGGGAGTCTCAAGGGCTTGCGGTCGCCGGAGGAGATGTGCGGGGAAGGGGGGGGGAGGGGGGGCGGGGGGGAGGGATGCGAGGGTGAGGGAAGGGGAAGAGCGGAAGATACAAGGCCGACTTTTTTTTCTTTTCCTGTTTGAGAGAGGGGCTCGGGGGAGAGGTGGGGGGGTGGGGGGGGGCGGAGGAGGGGTGGGAGCCGTGAGACCACAGGACGTGCTCCAACCGTTGTTTGCGAAAACCCGCAGACCTGGTTTTTTGGTGGTCCTGTAGACGAAATGGGAGGGCGGGAAGGATGGGGTAGTTGGAATGCGTGATTCATCTTTATTGGTTCGGGAGTGTCCCCTCGGATACGGCTGAACTTAGGTGGGGTTCTATGAGACTCTGACCGCTCGACGGTATGAGTGGGGGGGGTACGGGGCTGGCGGGGGATTTGTTGGAAGGTTGGGCCGTCCAGTTGGGATGTGTGTCTCGGCGCGGAATAGAAGAGGGACCGATAGAGGGTGAGGGGAGGCTGAGGGGGGATGGGAGCTGGAACGGGGAAGAGGCTAGTGCAAAGCGAGGTGTCAGGTGTGCGGAGACGGAGTGCGGACGGGGTTCGAGAACGCACGGAGATCCTGTCTTTGATTATTTTATCCAAAACGGAAGGTTCAGCGTCCAGCAGGAAACGGGGGTGGTTGTTAGCCTATGATTTAGATTTGCTTGATGGGGAGGCTTGGATACTGACAACAGAGCATTATGGAACCGGGGGTGGGGGATTGAAATCTTCCCAAGCGCATGGCAGAGGTGGGTACAGGCACGTAGCTTGCGAGGAGCGGTGGAGGGCGGGGCTACATGACTGGGAAAAGCTCGGGCGGGAAGGCGCAACTGTGCGGGGAGGCAGTGGGCAACTACAGTCATCGTAAAGACAAAGTTCAGAGAGGACGGAGTTCGGATCGAACTAGGCCTAGGGGGGGGGGCTGACGCCAAAACAGCCCGGACGCCCCCTCTCTCCGGAGGTGTTTCCACGCCGCGCGTTGCCGCTCTTTGGTTTGGATCACGAGAGCATCACAGAGGTGTGTCAACCTTACGGACTTGTATGGCGAGTGTGGTGGGTTCGGGCCGGCGTCGACGCAAAGGGACTCGGTCACCGCTTGGGCCCGACTCTAGAGTGTATTGCGGCTGCTTGTACGGTTATGATGGAATGGCACGGCAAGGGCCATCGCTTCGATTCGGCTCAACGCACACTGAGTTGCCTACCTCCCATGTGCCCTCTATGTTTATCCTCGTTGAGGCCTCAAACCAATCAGCGACGTATTATTTTCGAAAGACAAAAAAGAAAGAAATGTTAATTATAATTCCCCTATACTAAAATTATTAAACTTTAGTCTGTTTGTAACCAGCCATTGATTTTTTTATTAATTGTTCTATTTTGGGCCCCCAAAAAAAAAAAAAAAAATAACCCAGCCAAAAAAACCACGTTCAGCCAAAAAAAAAAAAAAAAAAAAAAATATTATGAAACAAATATTACTGCCACTAGTGAGATCCGAACGGGTTGTACCGATAAAGAATCCTTTAATTATGGGTTTGTTGTGTATGATAAGGAAAACGGAGAGGCTGCATCTACATATAGTGTACTTAATTCACGGCTGATACACGCTTTAAGACCCTTATATTCATTTAGATTGTAGAGTAAAATTGATATCACCCCCCATCCACTCACAATCTAGCCACCGGCATCCCTACCCTAGACTCCCACTATACCCCGGCAATCCCCCCCCATCCCCCCCCCCCCTCACACTCTATTATCCCCTCTTCCTCATCCACTCCTCGCCATCTGCCTTCCTCGTTTTTCATTTCCCCTCCCTCCCTCCCTCCCTCCCTCCCCTCCCTCCCTCTCCCCCACCCGCCCCCCACCCCTCCCTCCCTCCCTCCCTCCCCTTCCCCCCTCCCTCCCTCCCTCCCTCCCTCCCTCTTCTCCCTCCCTCACTCCCTCCTCCTTCCCCTCCCCCCTCCCTCCTTTTCTCCCTCCCTCACTCCCTCCCCTCCCTCCATCCCTCCCTTCCTTCTCCCTCCCTCCCTCCCTCGCTCCCTGCCTTCCCTTCCTCCCTCCCTCCCCTCTCCTCCCCCTCCCTGCCTCCCTCCCTCCCCTCCCTCCCCCCTCCCTCCCTCCCCTCCCTCCCTCCCTCCCTCCTTCCCTCCCTCCCTCCCTCCCTCCCCCCCCTTCCCCCCTCCCCCCCCTCCCCCCTCCCTCCCTCCCTCCCTCCCTCCCTCCCTCTGTCCCTCCTCCCTCCCTCCCTCCTCCCTCCCTCCCTGCCTCCCTCCCTCCTCCTCCCTCCCTCGCTCCCTCCCTCCCTCTCTCCCTCCCTCCCTCCCTCTCTCCCTCCCTCCCTCCCTCCCTCCCCCCCTCCCTCCCTCCCTCCCTCCCTCCCTCCCTCCCTCCTTCTCTCTTCCAGAAACATTTTTAAAACTTGGAAAACATATCGTGCATTCCCGTGACTAACCATATTATTAGGAACACTTTTTTAAAGAGGATTTTTATATTAAAACAAAAATTACTTTCAAATTGGTCTAAAACGTTCAAATATGTTTCAAGAAATAAAAGTTTTCCCCAAAACCATTAAACGCTGTAAAATCGTGTATTCAGCATTCAAGAGCACAACACGTACACTTTTTTCCTCTAACGAAAGCAAACAGACAGACAATCTTTATTATCCAGAATGTGAAAATTCGTTGGCACAATTACGGCTCGTGATCTCTAAAATACATAAAGATAAATGATATGTATGTAAAAAGAACAGGTTTCGACAAATTATAATAAACGTAGTGTTTGTGAAGAAGTACATGTCCGTGTATAGAGGGCACCAATCGGCTACGGAGACAAGACGAGGACTCGTGAATCAAGGGAGAAGTACATGTCCGTGTATAGAGGGCACCAATCGGCTACGGAGACAAGACGAGGACTCGTGAATCAAGGGAGACGACTACGTATGGCTTCTCGCTTGTCGCGCCTGGATCGAGTGGAGTGGCGTTAAAGGCCGTGTTACACGAGGAAATTTTTACACTCTCCACATTGAGTTTATCTACACGAGCCCCCATCCCCACCCCCACCACCACCCCAACCCCACCCCCCACCCCCCACCCCCCAAAATAAAATATAAATTGCAGGGCACTACTGTTGCTCTTCCTCCACTATTGCCAACCACGATGGGCTGCCACAGTGACGCACGCTGGAGCGTGTGTATGGAGCTTGTGTATTATCGCTTCGTGTCTTTTCACGTTCAGCTCGTTGGCTTCCTTCGTCTACATGCCAGGACATCGTGAGTTGCAAGGAACTCATTTCCTCGCATGTAAATCAGCCTGTCGTAGATTCTAACGCGACTGTGATTACTATGGGTGATTTTCTGTTTATTCAAGACTTACATGGGTGAATAGGTAGAAACACTTGAATATCAATGCAGGTATAGTCTCTGCACTCTGCGTTATCAATATTTCATCATGAGACTGGTTGTACCCAGACAAGTGTGCTCGACTCAAACAAGAGCTGCTGACACAAGACGTGTAGTACAGGACTGACAGCCTGCGCCAATCATGCAGACTTTGCTCCTGTCTGCTGATATAATGGCGGTAAACAAGCATGCGTCACTCAGGAATTTCCCCCTCGTCGCGCGCGCGCGCGCGTGTGTGTCTGCCTGTGTGTGTATATTCGCGCACGAGCGCGCGCGCGTGCGTGTGTGTGTATAAATATATATATATATATGTCTGCTTCTCTGAGTATGTGTGTGTGTGTGTGTGTGTGTGTGTGTGTGTGTGTGTGTGTGTGTGTGTGTGTGTGCGTGCATGAGAGAGAGAGAGAGAGAGAGAGAGAGAGAGAGAGAGAGAGAGAGAGAGAGAGAGAGAGAGAGAGAGAGAGAGGAAGAGAGAGAGACGGGGGAAGGAAGGGGACTGGAGGGAGAAAGAGAGTGAATGTACTTTTAGTTGTACCGGTTTACTGTCTTACATGCATTCGCTTCTTACTTGTGGATTTGTGTTGCTCATATTCTTAAGGCTGAGTTTTGGCAAGGGGAATCAGACATGCCTTCTCGGTGGAGATTTCAATGTTAAGCGCCGGGGCAAACAGCGCGTTTTTCAAGACAGGCACGTGTTTACCACTGAGGACATTCCAGTGACGCGCTCGACACGTCTCCACAGGTCTGAGTGACCCAGCCTCCCCCGCATCTCTCCCTTGTCCCTGCCCTGGCCACCCATCTGGCGTGGGGATGTTGGTGTGGTGGTGATGATGACGATGATGTCGACAACGACGACAACGGCGACGATGATGATGATGATGACGACAATGACGGTGACGATGACGATGACGATGACGATAACGACGACGACGACGACGGTAGTGACGACGGTGGTGACGACAACGATGACGACGGTGACGGCGACGACGACAACGATGACGACGACGACGATACAATGATGATGATGACTCGATTCGATTCGATTCATTTCAATTCAATTCAATTCAATTCAATTCAATTCAATTCAAATTCAAATTCAATTATTTTATTTAACGAGGGTATACACTTGTACAATAAAAGTCCATGATGATGATGGTGGTGGTGATGATGATGATGATGATGATGATGATGATGATGATGGTGATGATGATGATGATGATGATGATGGTGGTGATGATGGTGATGATGATGATGATGATGACGACGATGATGACGACGACGATGACGACGATGACGACGACGATGGAGTTTCATGGCCTATCAGAATTTGCGGACCATGAAAGGTCGTTGATCATAAAATCATTCTATCTGGTTTGAGTGAGAGCAAGTCTAGTCAGGATTTTCCTTATTATTCGCTTTTTACGAACCTCGTAGAGAGGCAGGGGGGTTTTATTCTTTGTTCCCAACCCTCAGGGTCCCCTCTGGCGTGACACATTCCTACAATGGAGTTGGGGGTGTGTAAGCGATGCGTGTGTTTGGCTTTTTGTTTTGTTTCTTTTTTAGCCTTCATCACTTAGTTTTCCTCGTGCTCGTTTTTTAAATGATGTCACTTGGCGCAATAAATTACTGTGTACTGTGTGTACTGTTTGACTAATCGGGGTAGATCCGCCTGTCATGTTTCGGGCTATCTGGTGTGTCCATCGCGTTTTCTCTACTCCCCCTTTCCGCAGTGCAACGCCAGCGCCCTCCACCTTCACCGCTCTTGTGAATCGCTGAGCTGTTTACCCTGCCTCCTCCATATTCATGACTGTCCCCACCCGAGATGGCATGATTTACGTAGGCATGCATGATAATGGACGCAGAGGTTCACTGTGGCTTTGCGAAGCCACGCCCCCAGCACGCGTGCAGTGACTGTGACGAGATGTGAATTACGTGTCATGCCTCTGTATCATGCTTTAGCTGTGTATGTGGACATACCGCACCTGGGCGATGGTACGGTGTTGTAAGCAATAAGTGCCCCTAAAAATTTGTAAATAATTATTTTTTTTCAATCTGCCTTCTTGCAGCGATTCCACTCTGTACTACGGTAGTAAATGTCACGTTCGCATTCACTTCCTGTCAAACCATTGACCCAAACGATAGTAAATTTGCTTCATCTCTGAATTTCACGACTGAATTTCGGAAAATGTGTAATTCAGATCTATCTTACTTATATTGTTTTAACCGCTGACTTACGCCTAACCAGATTTAAACACCAGCATTGCTAGTCAGATTTTTCGGTTGAAGACGGACACGGCTCAGATAGCGAGCTAAAATAATCAGGGACACCTATTTCACATAACACCGCAGTACATTGCAAGGGTGTTACCCGAACCGTCACCAAAACGCACGACAGTGTTTGCTGATGAACAGTGATCCACAGTCACACTGGCCCACCACGCGTCCCCTCGAACTCAGCGGCAGGTGTCGACGACAGAGATTGTCCATCTTGAGGACGGCTGAATCTCCGTTTAAGCTCAGTGGGCCGTTAGAGTTGAAAGGATGAGATGCGAAGATTATTCTTCGGCTGTGGAATGTAAGAGCGCTTGGGATTTTGCATTTAACATCGTTCGTTGTCAATAGTTTGGACTCTGAAGAGAGGAGGACATTTTCAAGATCTTCTTCGTGCGACCCTAGTAGGAGACACCGTAGGTAGAAAATAAGACAGATTCATGGACAAGAATTCACAGGGAGACTACTTAAGACAGCACAA
>JAWQFJ010001662.1:12500-27500 GCA_034096865.1 Theodoxus fluviatilis
GTCTTCCCGAGTGCAAAACTGCAAAGGCACGCGTGTCCCAAGAAGTTTATTTCTTCTCTCTTTGTATCCTGCCACTCCCAGGCCAACGAATTCGGCATACATGAATGCCGTGGCGTCGAATTTCAAACTTTCGGCGGTGCCTTGAAGTGCTCAACAGCCTTTTTGTCAGTGGAATGAATGTGGAACCCGCCATAAAGACTTTATGATACCTCCTATGTATCGCACCGAGTATGGCAGTCATTTGAGAAATGACAGTGGGGAACATTTAGTTCCTACGATATAAGACTAGTTATGATTTTCTTGTTAATTTCCGCAGGCATACAAGAATAAAAGACCACGTATTAAAGATATCAGACCATCTTCCTTTATTTCAACTGGTTTTGGTGCGTGCACTATTGGTGAAGGTAGCGACAAAGAAGTTAACTATTGAAATGTATAGAAAGCTAAGAAAAAAAATCGAAGAAAACGGAGATAGGATTATCACACACCAATATGCGGTCCGGTTCTGAAAGGGTTAATCTTTCAAGCAAACACAACTCCAGTCCTAAACTTCCTTTTCTTGCCACGCAACTTAAAATAGGAAACCCTGTCAGTGCCTTGCATGGCGATTATGAAGTGGGGATTAGCGCTTGACGTAAGAAGGGCTTGCTCTTTCTGATAGGAGAATTCTGGGCAAGGTGAAATTATGGGACCTTTCGACACCTTGTCACACAAAACCGTCAGCCACTGCTGTTCTTGCCCCCAATGAAAACCCATAGAATCATGGACCGAAATTTGATCCTACTACTGAGAGGTCTCTTTAATCTACAGCGTAGGTGTGCACTCTTTCACCTGAAGAGTCTGCATACCCGGTGCATTACTATGCATTTCAGTTTGAGCGCTGATTGTAGCTATACACAGTTGGCAGTGTGCATGTTCCATGCTACCTGGTGCCCGTTCTGTATTGTGTGCTACGGTTTAGCGCGTGTGCGCGTAACCTCCACTTTGTGACTCATGCCGAATGTGCGTCTGTATGAAAACTGTCACATCAACACACTAGACCCTGATTTTCATTTCAAAAGCCAGGGTCAGATGACTGACTGTCAGGCGACCAGTATTTGCATCCTTGATGGTTCCACTTTCTGTTAAATGAGGTGTATACTAATATTGGCATTCCAGAGGCTATGAGGGTATTTGTCATTGCCCAACTTCATAAAACTGAGGCAGTCGTCGAATTTGATATATCTTCTTCACTTCTACAACTCAGAGCAGTCATGTCTTTGCACAGAGATAATTAATGATGCATGTGTTTGATGGCCGCTCAGACTGATACACCCGATTCATGGTTTAGATCTGTACCTTCTCCACCCTTCCTCTAGAAGCACGATAACAATGTTGTAACTTTTGCGGAGCTTGACACTGGTCATCGCATCCGGTAGTCAACGCTCGCAGTGTAGAGAGTCATTGCCATCATTCTTTTGCTATACATGTATGACTCTAGTTGTCTACTTTTTTATTGAAGGTTTTGGCAGGAACTAAAGTCGTAGCCTGCTAAAGCGTCTGAAGGAAGGGGGGAAAAAAAGAGAGAGGAGATTGCTGCTTGTCAGCAACACACTTTCTGGGCCCGAGTTCACCCGGCCTCGGTTCTTCGCAGAGATGATTAACGAGGGTGGAGATAGCACCATCGTTTTGGAGTGCGGGTGCCAATTGTGCAATGTAGACCCAGGTTTTCCTTCAAGCCGTTCAGGTCGTCGCTCTTCAGCGGTGCGGAATTTAGCACGTTTTGCTTTCTCACAAAGAAGACACCGTTTCGGTACGCTAGAGCTAGCTTCTTGTGTTATCTCCGGTGTGTACCAGAATTGGAAGACCCGTTAGTTTTAGTGTAAGTCTGTTGAAAGCGCAGGACTTGGAGGGAGAGGAGATCGTAAATGGGACAAGAAAGATAAATGAATTTGGATCGATAATGAGTCGTGCAACATCATATTTAACATTCTCCCCTCCCCCCCTCTCTCTCTCTCTCTCTCTCTCTCTCTCTCTCTCTGTGTCTCTCTCTGTCTCTCTGTCTCTCTCTCTCTCTCTCTCTCTCTCTCTCGGTACGACAATTGTATTCTTTCTTGAGAAAGGAAGTGGCCCTGAGAAGGGCCGTCTTTGTTGACGGTACGCTGGGCAAGAAGAGCTTCCTCTTCAGGAGGTGAACCGAGTCCCGTCCCCCTAGAGTATGTCTCCTTTTGGGTTGCGAGCCTACATCTCTATGCACAGTTTCTTTCTCTTGGCAAGCTTTCGGATGTCTTCCTTCTTCGGGCCAAAGATGAAAGAGGCTGGCGGGCGACGTCTCTCAAATGTGCAGGACGAGAGGAGCTCACTCCTAGGTTGTGGAGATCTCCATGGGATGCACGTGCAGGGCGTGAGCTCTTCACGTGTAGTGACTGTGAGTCATAGACCTGAGATCTCTGTTAACTCCAGAGTGGTGGGTGTCGAACTTCCTCACGAACTTTTTCTCAGTCGCTCGGCGCCGCTCATAGAGTTACATTTTACAAGCTCGCGACTCGAGCAAGATGGAAAGTTTACTTTCCGCTAATGGTGACAGTGCAGTTAGATCATCAGTCACGTGCCTGTAGTGAGCTCGTCAAAGAATACGAGAAGCCATTGCTATCATTCATACCAATGAGTTAAACTTGTAGATATTGCGAAAGGGTGGTGGTGGTGGTGGTAGTGGTGGTGATGATGGTGGTGGTGGTGGTAATGGTGTGGGTCTAAGTGTGCGCGCGTGTGTGCTCTATGTGTGTGTGCGCGCGCGCGCGTGCGCGCGTTCGTGCTTGTGTACTTGTGCGCACGCTCGTGAGAGAGAGAGAAAGAGAGGAAGGGATATTTTTCTATTTGTACGTGTAATTGTGTTTAACCGTGATCAAAAGACGGCATAAACGCTGACAACACCTTTTTCACCGACTATCATACCGGTCTTTCCTCGTTCGTCGCGTGCGTTATCTCACTGCGAGGGATCACTACATGATCACTGGAACAAACTTTCTTATTACAAAACAAGAGACAGTACCTCCAAATGGAATTTTGATACACCTCAAGCCAGAAACAATGACTTCATGAGATAACACGGCACCACCATAGCCTTCAGGTTGAATCTTATCGATGTCCGTCTTTCTTAAGCCTGCCTACATCAGTTAAACTTCAACTGCTCATGTCATAGCCGGGTATCCTAGCTGGGCTATATCCGCCAGACACATCGGAAAATCGACCCAAGGAGACCCAGATATCCCGAATGCCTGTCCATCGGGCGTTTCCCCCTGAGTACGGGGAATCGGGTGCGATATGAAGTAGCCACAGGTTTGATATTGCCACGTGACCGAGTCCGTCAGGAGCAGGGTGCCGATCCCTCTGCAGAACTGCCCCGGGCAGCTGAGGAATGCGAGTCTCTTGGAAGTCTGCGGAAAGGCGGGCGAGATTACACTGGGCCCCTACCCGTTTGTGCAAGTCGGGGAATCGACCCGCCTTGTCTGCGGGGTGGCCACCCGTATTAGAGTCAGCCCTGCAGTTCACACTGCGTGTGAGCCTTGCCGCTTTCCCGGCTTAACTTCTCACCCCACAGTTGACCGGACGAAGTGGAAAGGTACGCACGCACAACGCTGCTTCCTGCATTGAGTGGGATTAATCACGATGACTTCCTGTCGTTTTCATGAACGAGAATGCGCCACAGCGGTTTTATAGTGGAGATTTTGAAACTTCCCTCGTTGTTACCGTGTGGGTTGTTTTGTTCCTTCCTCCGAATTGGGTATCCTCTCGTCTTTTTTCTTTTCATTTTCTGTGCTATGGTGAATAAAATGGTTGTTTGTTTGATTTGTTGGACTGAAGTTTATATTTTTTTAAATCAAATGTGATAACAAATACACATCATTATATCATGTTGCTATCAAAGGCACTCATGAATCAATGTTAGTCACTCGAAACAACGCAGGTGCAAGTGGCAGTCCTCAATAAACGGACCAGAGTGTGAGCGCGGCTTTATCTCTTGCTGCTGCCAACATAGTGACATGGAGGTCATCCTCAATCTCAGAAAGTCAAGTCACGCATGTAGGCCCAGAACATCTTTGTGTACACTTTCGTCTGTGTTACATTAGACGCAAACACGCGTTCACTTTTGTTTTCTGAACTTCTCCTTGCTGCAATAGCTTGGAAACAAAAAAAAAGCAAGTAGGCTCATAGACGGTGAGCGTAGTGCTTCATCCTTGACTCGATGCAGTCACACACGACTCGATGATGCGTGCCTTCACGTCTTCATAGGAACGACCCACCTGACATCTGCGGCAGTTTCTGCATTCCCTCACGCTTGACTAAACCGAGGCAGTCGCGCGTGTTCTTCCTAATTGTGCGAACCCGTTCTAGCCTGACCGAGCAAAGGCGAGGATTTGCAGTTGCACCCTCGGTCTTTTTCCTTGACTGCCACCCCGTATATCTAGCCTTTCCTTGCAGCGCCAGTGCTGCTCTATATATGCACTCTGCTTATCTGCCTTTTACCATTGACGCCTCTCTCGTTGCGTTCCTCCTCAGCCAGAACGCCCCAGACAACACGTGGCGGTTGGTTTGCTTTCACCTGTTTCGACCCAGTCTCTCTGCGGCTTGCAAACAGCGTCGGGTGAAAAATCTACCCCGGGTGTCTGCATCTTGTGTTTGATTTTACGTCAGCGAGTTCGAGGGGCGCCATCAACCCGCCGCCCTGACGATCAATTTCCTGTCGTTGTGGACTCCGCTGCTCGCTTTGGAGTAAGCGGTGTAGAGGCTTTCCACCTTCCATTGCGTGTGAAGGTCGACCGGTGCGCCGACTTGATTTTTTTTCTTCTTTCTTTTCATTTCAACTGCTTCCACACGGAATCCAAGCCATCATAACTCTGTGAATGCCCTCGCTTACCTAAGTCAAATGACACCGACTCTAGAGATTCGGGTTTATTGATATCCACGGGGCTCTGCGGCGGGGTTCAGTTTGTGACGATATCTACATGACATTGGCCCAACGCTGGCACGTTGCACTGGAGAACAGCTTTTCATTCGGTGCTTTTCAAGCGTTGCCTAACCCAATATTGGAATCCTGTTGTGTCCAACTAATATTAGCGTCCCTTCTGTGTGAGGTAGATACATGTTTTGAAGGGAGTTCTCAGAGCGAATTTGACCAGATAGAAAGGTGTTTACTATGAGAGTGAACCGGTTTATTGATGTGTTGCAAACAGATTTTTCAGTCCCTGATCTCTTCATAGAATGGTACTTGATGGCAATATTTGCAAGATTGATTGAAATATGCTTTGACGTATTTGACAATGTCTTACCAACCTCTAGTTTCACATAATAGTGGTCACTCACGGACACATACAAATATAATTCAAACAGCAACTTCGTTAACATGTTTATATATAGTTTGCAAACGCCTTTGATTAGTGAAATACTGGAAATGATGACAACTCAGTCGAACATCCTACTTTTTTGAGTTAATCAGTCATTTTCGTAAGTCTCGGGATGCGGACAATGACCTCTATTAGCAGTGGTGCACGTGGGCATTCCAAAACGCTTCAAATTCGAGACAATGCTTGAAACGTATTCGCGCCTTGGTTCACTCAATAGTTGTCGAATCTCAGTTCGGTGATCAATGACCTGTACGTTTTGGATATGACGTCTATGTAAAGTCCATTGACCCGCGCACACCCCCCCCCCTACCCCCCCCCTCCTCTTCCCCATAACATGTTTAAATGTACATCAGATGCCATTCCGAAAACTTGGTCGATTGGTTAGAGTGATAAGTAGCTATTTAAATGATGATATTCACACGAGTCCCATCAACAATGCTCAAAAACCCCGCACTCCATTCGATACTTCTGTCCTGGTCTGAGAGCCTTTTCAATAACGTTGCGGTGCAGGCGCACAAAGGAAATATCAAACCAATGCAAGAAGTGAGCAGCTCCATTGCGAACCCCTGGGTCTTAAGTGCCCGATGCTTGTTTCGCGTAGCCTCGACAAATGGTCCTCGAGGCTTGATCATGACGACATGGTCGAGCGGCTTCGCGCTGTTCTGGCGGCGCCGCGGGCACGCTCCAGTGAGCGGCGTGGTGCAGGGTCCCTGGCGCTTGTAGGGCTGCCAGTACGCAGCCAGCGTCAGCGATGCGTGGCAGAGAGTGGCCTGGAGCAATGCCAGTAACGACAGTAATCGATAAATGTATCAATTCATGATCCACGCTCGCTTCCCTGGTGGACAGCAGTGGACATACTGCCATGGATGTGGAGGATAAGATCAGTAGACCGAATCGTTTTTGCTCTTAGACGCAGGGGACATAAAGGGCTGATCCGTGTCATGCGTCAATGAAATGCTGAATGTCATGCGTACGTTGACATGCCATGACAGACTGAAAGTATCAGCATCTGATGGTGTCACTTCTGGAGAGAGCTGGTTGTGTTCCAATGCACTCAAGATTCGTGGCGTCACAGGCACCATGAATTGCTGGACGGAGAAGATAAACCAACTGTGTTTAGAGTTTCATTGATTTGTGTTGTTTCTTGAGTAAAAGTTGTGGTGTGAAACTTTGATGAGTTTATGTTATATATCCGACTGAATTGTGTGCATGATTTTACAATCGAGAGTACAAGTCATATTCAGATACCCTAGTTCCTCTGGCTGCTGTTGTATGTGGTTCCTTTTGAAGAAACAAAAACACCTGACATTGTCGTAAAATCCATCCTGACCATTCCACAAAAAATGAGAATGAATTTTAAGCACAATAGCGCCTACGAGCTCTTTGTAGCATATTTTTCAACGTACAACGTTCCTCGTCATGAGGAACACGAACAGTTGCCGTTTACCCAATAAACCCGAAACATCGTCTCTTGGTATTTGATCCAGTGTAGACTACCTCTCGCGGCTTGCAGAACATCATTAACACCTCCCTCATGAAGCCCATAAATCCCAGAATACTCCAGCCCTTATTCTGAGGCTTGAGTCGATCGTTTTACTCCATTATGGACTGGCACAGCCTGTCCCTCCAAGCGTGACCACACTAATCGAGTCACAACACATCGTCCGTGCCTGTCTCCACATCATTCTATACAACATTCTCTGTCGCCACACAACAGTCCCCTTCAGAACCTCACAGCCGACTCGGCGAGGGAGCTGGCACAGAGAACCGCCGCCATCTTTGTCCGCCTCATTACTGGAACGCTTGTAGTGGGCGGTCCAGGGTTCTCCCCTCTCTGATTGGCAGATTATGTTCTCTTCCAGCTGATCGCTTTGCTTCGTGAGTGGTTAAGTTTCCACAAAGGCGCCCTGGTCCCTTCAGTGCGCGCACTGTGGAGGGGAGTGTTGGAATGATCGTGGAACGAAGGGCGGGGTCCAGGCTCGATTAGGCTGAACAGTTGTGTACACTGGCCGCTTTCTTCTGCATGCACAATGATGATGTTTTCATCAATGTAGTTCGTATACTGAGAAAGGTTTTGATCCATATTGGATTGTTGAGGAACAGAGGTGAGGGGTGGGATTTACTGATGAGCTGATGTGAAAAAGACCGATTGGTCTTGATCTAGGTTGTGTGAGAGTAACGCAGTGATATTCGTAACATTGGAAGGTGGTACCGCATCTACAATGCACGTGGAATGTTTCATGTGCTTTGGAGACTATTCTATTCATTTATTTTAACATCTTCATCAGTCTCGCCACCACAACGGCGATAAATAATATTTTATGGGGGAATAATGAGGAAATATATGTCATTGTCATAAGCTGGTGCACGTATAGCTACTTCAGTGACGCTGAAATTAAAGTCGCTATCTGTCTATTCTACATTGAGTGCTGTGTAAACGGCAGAGAAAGCCAAAAGGCTCGTGTCATTTAAAATCGATAGCTGCATTATATTTGATCATTTAAATGGATTTTCGAACCGCAGATTCATCAGAAGATAATTTGCCTAAAGCATAAACCTGTCACTTTACTCGACAATTTCATCATGAAGACAAGAGGCATCTAAATGCCTCCAAAAAAGAATAAGAAAAGTGATTCATCACTGAGCTGTCGTCCCCCTGTTACAGCTTCAGGCAATGTGTCATATCAAAACACTCCTTTGCCGAAATGCGCTTGTCAGGAAAATAGAGACCCTGTCAGAATTCTTGCTCAAATGACTGCACCGTTTGCTGCCATTGTTTGACTCCGCTTTGTAGTCGTCCTTTCCTGTGCGCAAAAGAACAGGCAAATATTAAGCTCTGCACTCAACGAGGTAGAGAAAAGGCACTGATCCAATAGAGTGGACGATGAGGAAACACGTATGTTCTTGCCGTCGTCTTTAAAGACGGAGCTATCACTGCAGTGCTACTGGACCCAAGTCAAGCAGACAGCCAGGGAACAAGAAGCCGTGGATTGCTCTCACAGCAAACCCAGACCTTGGCCGTGGACGAGAAGCAAGCGCCACGTCTTCTTGCGCTGTCCTGAGAGGCCGCCGACCACACAGCTGGCGAGGCTCTGGCTGCCTACAGCAAACACGGCCAGGGGTTCCTGCCAATGCAAGGCTCTCAAAGAACCAGCAGTTCCAACGGGCAAAATGCCTTTACAGCGCTAGCGTTGCCATGCCTTTGTGTTCTGATAGTGTCTTTAAGTCCCTCAGGCCTAATGTTCTCAGGGCTACCATTGCCAAAAGGTTTGATGTTGTTAAAGCGCTTTAACTGCTAATAAGGCCTCGTAACTTCAATGCCAGCACTGCTACATGCCTAAAATGTTCATGGAAACTTTACTGCTTGTGGTCTTGATGTTCTCAGCTTCATCATTGCCAAACGTTCTGGTGTTCTCTCAGCGCCGATACTGCCGAAGGGTCAAATATACTGAAAGCACCAGCCCTGCCAAGAGGTATAATGTCCTCGTGGCACCGCCACTTTAAGCAGGCGTAATGTCTTGACTGAGTCACCATTAACCGCATTAACCGCAGATTTGAAGTCTGTATAGCGCTACTGCCAGTAGGTCTGCACAGGTCCAATGATTCTAAAGAACACCCCATAGAAAACAAGACTGAATTAAAATCGGCAATGGCTCTTTGTTGTTGTTGTTGTCACTGCTGCGGGTTGTTGTGAGGCAGTTTTTGCGTCCTGCAGTACTAAACTATACCTGTTGACCAGAGTCGTCTTTTAAAGTGTCAGTAGGTCTCAAATGTCACTGCATTAGGCAGAGCACTTAAATGGCTACTTGAGATTGTCACTGGCACGACCCTATGATAGAATAGCACGGCCAAACATACTGGAAATGTAGCCAAACGATGGGTCCCGCCCTGAACTTTGTAGTTCAGTTGTTTATCTCTACGGTAGTTTTGAAGACCCGAGATCCTGGCAGTGTGAGCACATTGTTTTCGTACATAGACTGCCGACCAAAGAAAGGCTTTCTGACCAGCACTGTCTTCATTAAGAAGCCAGGAAGCCATTGAGAGGCCTGTTCCGAATCCATCGTGACAGCAGTTCTGTTTCCGATTCTCGTTATCAGAAGGACGTTTTTGTGAACTTCAACAAAAATGAACGACGAAGTAGGCTGAGCAGACATTGATTCACTCCAAGGACGCCTCTCTGAAATCCACGCAAACGTAATGTCTTCATTTGGAGAAAAAAAACAGATCTTACTGCAGTCATTAACTCCATACCTTTCTTCTAAATCCACTGCGAGTTGTACCCGATAACTTTACGACCCTAACCAGACCCTAATGCGGACTGCAGTAATTGACTTCAAGGTACTAATGAGGTCAGGAGGCGGTCCGCGCTGACTGACTTTACAGAGCGACTGCAGCCCAACAGGGCCACGGCCGTTCTGGGACGCGAGGTCCCTGCAAACCCAATAAGCGCGGCACCACAATGAGCTGTCGGATGAAAAAAACACACAGCGGTCAGATTGCCTCCTGACTGACGCCGTGTCCGTGGCCGTATTTGTCCAGCTCCTGGCCTCAATGGCCACCTCACACTTGCACTGCTGACCGTAGGCTGACCACTTTGTCTGGCCCTCCACCAGTGACCCCTGTGGCGTCACAGCTCTGGACCTCATAGTATGGTCTCAGGCACTGTCCCCGAAAGTTGGCTTGCTCTAATGACGTCATTGGAATAAGGTGTCCGTTTGTTATGGCGTAAACAGGTGTTAATGACGTCGTGTCCGAGAACACATGAGCTGGCACTTAGGGCAGTTAGGTCTGAATCAAGCAGAGAGTGCTCTTGACCTGTCATCCTGTCCCTTTTTTATCTTGACACATTTACAACAAGTTGTTCACTGCCTGCATACACGTCTGTGGACTTGTAAACCTCTCCTGTGTTCACAAACCTTTATTCTAATTGCACGAGTATCAGAACAGATGATATTGAGAGACTGTCGTGTGTTTACACCACGTTATCGTCCTTCTCAATCAGGCCCCAATCAATCAACATTCGATGAATTATTCATTCGATCGATGTCTTTCACTCAGCCTATTTTGCGTGTCACGCACTTTGTGTCACGCAAGCACGCTTGCTCTTTAACCTCTGACGTTACTTACGACACGCATGCCTTTTTTTGCATAACACCTTGACCTGGAAATCTAACCTTGGAAGGGGATTTCTATGTGTGACATTTCTTTCCCATCCCTCCACTCGTCTGCTCCTCGTCCTTCCTGCGTTGCATCTGTTGAAGGAGCGTGCGCCCCGGGGATTTCTCCTCCATCGCTCCTGAGCTTCTCCGTGCTGCCTTCACGCCTCGGGATTTTTTCCGCCATGACATGCGAACAGCTCGTGCCGTTCTCCCTTCCCAAAAACTCTCCTGGGGTCCCGCCCGTCCTGGGACTACACTGGCCAGAGGGCAAACCGTTTTGTTTCCTTCTTCCTTCTGACAGAGTCCCCTCTGCTGCCCACGAGACGTCCCTGTTTGACTTTGTTGTGCCTGCTGGCATTTTTGGCTCTGAACACACAGGCTACGTCACCTCGGGACTTGTCCGTGAAGACTAGGCGAGTCTCGACTTGACGATTGAGTTATGCTACGGGCTCGGAATCAATACCTCGATATGATTTCTGCAGTGAATGTGATGTAAACTTTGAGGTGTGTCAAACGGAGTGGCACAGATGAGACATCATACCGTACAGATGTTCCGTTAGTCCATTGTCCTTAGCTGAAAATAGTGTCACATAATTATATGATATTTAAAAAAGTATTTAAAGTTCACTCTTTGGAAGATGGAAGAGGATTCAGTATGCGCCGAAAGAAGGAGAAATGGCAGGGAAACTTGAAAGAAGTATTGATATGTAAGCTTTGGAACAAGCGACATTTTACTTCCGGTATGATGATATTGCACGTTAAAAGAAAATGAGAGTACGGTTCATTTACGAAACTCGCTAGATAGAGTATAATGATGCTGTTTTTTCTTTTGCCAGTCCACGAAACTGACACAAGATTAACCCATCACTTTGCAAACCACAAATTTTGGCGAAAGTTTCAAATGTACCTTTCCGGAGGTTCATCAACAACTACCCCTGAACCACATAGAAGGGAGGTTGCGGAGTGTGGTGGAGGAGTCGGAGCATATCACACCTGGACCTTTTAGACGTGTTCAGTGGTGATGGAATAGCTCAACTGGAGGTGGGAGTCAGGGACGATAAGAGTAAGGAAGAGCGAGAAGGTGTAACTGTAAGGGCGCGGTATAGGGTGCTATAGCAAGAGAGAGAAAAGGGGGTGGGGGTAGCGAGAGGGAAACATGGCTGTGGGCGAGGCGGAAGTAGAGGCAGCCCTGTGGACTTGTGACGTAGTACACAGACATCCAGGGAGTTTGTAGGGAGGTGCGACCAGGAAATGGAGGACTTGCCTGTAAGCCAGCTCCAGCTTCCTCTGAGATAAGCTGCTGCACCCCCTGGTGGCATCAACGAGGCAACGGCTGTGGAAGTGAAATAGGCAGTAAAAACACAGACAAAAAGTAAATGTATTGTTAGTCTGTCACTGGCGCGCAGTGCCGCCTTGTCGCTTAATCCCCAGTTCAGAGCGTCGGTGGCCGGCAGTCAGGGGGATTATGGAATTATTTGGTAGTGGGGTTTAAAGGCAAGCACGAGAGATGAGATATGAGAGGAGATGAGACACGACAGAGAGGGAGAAGCAAGGAGGGTAGAGCATGATACAGTAGATGGAAACAGAGAGAAGAGACAGAGAGAGAGAACAGATGAGAGAGAACAGAGAGGAGAGACAGAGAGAGAGATGGAGAGAGATAAGATAGAGAGAGAGATGAAGAGAGACGGAGGAGGAGAGGATGGAATGGCCGAGAGGGGCGCGGTGATGAAGTGGGAGACGTGAAGGGCAGAAGCTGGAGAGAATCGGTAGCCGAACACAAGTGAGGGAGTAGACGCGCCGTAGGAGCAGGAAGATGAGAGAGAGAGAGAGAGAGAGGTAGAAAGAAGAGTAGAGAGGAAGAGATGTAGACGTCAGTGAGTAGTACGGGATGAAGATGTATAAGAAGAGAAGAGATGAGAGAGAGAGAGAGTTTAGCTGAGAGATGAGATACGAGATGATGGAGAGAGAGAGGCATAGGGAGAGGAGAGGAAGGCTAGAGAGATGAGAGTAAGATGAGAAGAGAATTGAGATGAGACGAGAGACGACAGACAGAGAGAGGCAGACAGAGAGAGAGAGACCGAGAGAGACCGAGAGAGAGAGAGAGAAACAAATTGAAAGAAAAAGAGGGTGAAAGAGAAAGAGTAGAAGAGAAAGAGAGAGAAAAAGAAAGAGAGAGAAACAATGAGAAGGGAAGGAGAGAGAGAAATAAAGAATGAGAGAGAGAGAGAGATAGAGAGAGAGGAGAGAGAGTAGAGAGAGTAGAGAGGAGAGAGAGAGTAACTCCAAGTGTCCAAAAATAGTTCGTAACTCCTAGCCTAACTCTACGGTATGAAATGGAGACTTTTGTCACTATTGCGTCACACCAGAGGAGAGACAAAGAACTGGCATTACAGCGACAAAGCTGCCAGCCCAGTGCGCTACCAGCGACACCTGGCCACACTTCAAAGAGATGTCCACTGTTTGATCAACCAGAGCTTCGCCGGCCCGCTACCCTACCTTTCTTAGTTTACCTGGCCGGGCCTTGATCACCATTAATGGCTCTCACATCGTGCTCACTGGATGAGAGGAAAAGATATGTGGGATAAATTGAAGGGAAAACACACCGGGGTATAATAGGCGGGGTGACTTTGAGAGTAGGAAGGGATGAGTGTTTGGACACAGAGACCCGGACCAACATGGACTGAAGGGGGGAAAGGGGGGGGGGAGGGGGGAAGGGATGAAGGGGGGGGGGGGGACGGGGACGGGGGCAAGCTTTTTAGACGGGCCAGAGCCTTTGAGGCCCGTGAATGAACCGCTACCTGTACGGTCTGGCTGTTGAACCGGTGCATCGTCATCGTCGCACACCCAAGAGAAAAAATTTCCGTTGAAAGCCGTCGAGCAGTTCATCCTAATGTTGTATGATTTCCTCTTTGCTTCAACTCCTGTACATCTTTTTGTCAGGGGGTGAACATTTTTTTTCTATCCCGATAATTGTGGTATTTAAGTAATCAAATGGCATCTGTCTTTGTGTCGGCCTTATGTCCTGATTGATTGAATGTGTTAAGTTATATATTATAGTAGTGATGCTTGCACCGAGTCTACGGAATGAATCTCATTCATGATTAACCCAATCTCATCCAAATCTTTATTACCTTTTGGTTGAAAAGAAAGGGAGATTTTACATGTTCACAAAATTAAACGCAAAAAAGTAAAACACGAAACATTAATCCATTTATTCTTTATGTACATGTCATTATTTCTATTCAGTGTTTTATGTTTTCCTTTAACTTTATTTTCACGATCAGAACTTTCTGTCTCCCTGTGGGTTGGGGGTAAGAATTGACCCACCACCTCTCTCTACGTAATTCGTAAGAAGTAGATAACTGGGAAAAGTGTGACTTGACTTTGTCTTGCGCTAACCAGATTACATGACTGCCCTTGATTACTGGTCTCACTTTGCCTACAAAGGTTCATAGACCGTAAAACTCCATTCCTCACTCATAACGTTATAATATTGCGTTGATCGAGCATTGAAAACATCAGCGAAGAACAAGTTTCAGGTCATCGTGTTTGAAATACAAAGTATCCGTTTTTCTCTCTCTTCATTACCAGAAAGTCAAATATGCGATCACGTTAGCGGCGGATTATGTATCACTGGAAGCAGGAGACACGAAAAACAGCAGGCTTGCTACGTAGCGAGGTTAACCGGTTCCTCTTCCGCGCCCATCGTAAATTACTAACGCGGTGACCAATTTTCCAAGGGGAGCTTTGTTCTTCGGATACCGCTGGGCTTGGGCGAGTGCTGGGGCGCTACGACTGTTGCACCTCCGCCGTATATCAATATGCTAATTTTGGCTCCGCCAGTCACGTGACACAACTGTCCCATGCGGCTGGTCTGCGCCTTGGTAGACAGCCGTGAGGCAGGCAGCATGACGCACGCGCTCTCTCGCCTCAGTTCGCACGCGCTGCGTGGCGCCAGGTAGCGATGTGGAGGTGAAACAGCCTCCGTCCACCCAGCTACACAACACAGCCATGGACTACCGCAACGCCCTACCCCAGCAGCAGCAACCCACCCCGAGTACGGACTGGGGTGGAGTGATGAAGGATCTCTTCGGTCTAGGTGAGTGAGAGGTGTCGCTTTCAGCCGCCCTCTATGCACGCGCTTGTCGATTTCACCTGGGCTCTCTCTCTCGCTCTCTAGACAGTGTTTGTTTCTCTGCCGCTGTTGGTTCAACGCTGGGTGCGAGCTTGTGTTCTACCCGTGGATTGTTCGGGGTACCTGTCTGGGTTCTGCTCGCCCTCACGTGGCGATAGATCTAGCTTCTACACGCAGTCTTGGAGTTTCAGGCGGTGTTGTTTTGCCTGTGCAAGCTGATGGTATCGACCACGCGTGTGTGTGCGTGTGTGCGTGTGTTTGTGCTGGGTCTAGGCGCTGACACAAACGAGAAAAAGGAGTACTGGAGTTGTACAAAGCAGAA